>JAAAKG020083238.1:0-16702 GCA_010014905.2 Druon quercuslanigerum | reverse complement strand
TTTTTTAGAGCGATAAAGTTTTGTTCAGCCAACTTCGCGTCTTCCAAAATACATGTGTTTGTCATGGAAAAATAATATAAATTTTAATCGATATTTATGTAAAGTTTATCCTGTCAAGATAATTTTTGTTGCAAAGAATCTTTCGCCGGATATCAATGTAAGGTTTATCTTCTGTTCTTTCTGTGTCGTGTAACTCGTTTATATCTTGTTTGTAAATTATGTAAACAGTGAAAATTGCGTTTTATTACACACGGGAAAGACTTATATCAAAAAAATTATTATTATATAGGTTAGTATATAGGAAACAACACGTGTTCTCATAGAGGTATAGGTTTCTACTTCCTACTTCCGAACTTATGTCAGAACCTACATAGGTTCCTATATAAAAGCCTACATCGAACATCTAACTGAAATCCTAATGGATTTTACAGAAATATAATTGCTGCGCAGTAGATATACAATTATATCTACTTTTCCGGTTCTTTAAAATCACAAGGGCGCGTAGGAATGCTATACAGGAAAGTCTTTCATTTCCTATAGGTGGCACCTATAATGACCTACATAGGATTTTATATAGGATCCTATATAGAATCCTATACGTGACCTACATATAGGCACTTATGTAGGTACCTTCAGTATTCTTGCCGATAGGAGATTTTAATCTTCTACGCATTTAAATATAATAATCAACGAGAAGGCAAAAGAAAATCATGGGCTGACAAAATCTGATATAAACAGCGCTGATAAAATGAATTATCGAGCCGTAAAAAAAATTTGCAACATTAGAGTAATCAACGTCCTACAAACTATATGCAGCACTAAGTATTAAAAGATATTTTGGATTCGTACTTTGATAAAGACATTGTTCGAATCAAGAGAATACATCTAATGTGGAGAAGCATTTTATTTTTGCGGATTTGGAGACAGTGGTTCGCTGACAATAAACACAGTATCACGAAGAACTTTATAACTAGCAATACCTACACTTGCATTGAAATCAATGCACATGCTTTTATAAAAGCTGTGAATTATTTCAGATAAGAAAATCTACCACAACTTTTTCTTCCGTGGCTTTGTGGAAGCCAGTCTTGTGAAAAAATTTCCCGTGCTGCAAGGTCCTTAAGATCGACTCATTCCACAGTCATAAATTTTAACATGTTGGAATTCACACAGCGAATACAGAGAATTCAGTTTCAAGCACAAGTCGCCCAGTCAATCGGAAAAGATTTTGCTTTTCCCCACCTAGAAAAAAAGGTAGAACAAGGCATACAAGTGTCGAATATTCTCTGAGAGCAACGATTACCGGATGAAAAAAGTATTTTAAATATTATATCTCGTTCTCCACAAGAAGCTCTTGATATTTCTGCTTCTCTCGGTATGGAGTCCAAATATACATTGATCATATCTTCATGTTTGAATGCACTGAAAGTGGATTCATCCTCTACAGTAGATGATGAGGTCAAAGTTGAAACTGAAGACGAAGAAGATTTAGCTGTGAATGAGACTGAAACTGAAGATATTCCTAGTAGGGAATTTTTGGAAGACCATTTGTTCATTATATTAATTCTAGTGGTAAATCTGTGATAATTCGCAAAACTACTCTCTGCTGGTTGCTTTCAACCGGATATAATAAATTGAGTAGTGATAGACTGCACCGAGTTAAAGATGCCTTAATTACTAAAAATATGAATGCCGTTTCGGCTGTGAGTAGAGTTATTGCAGAAGAAAAAATTATATACGGCAATTGGTGTGCCTTTTTTGATAAAAAGAAAGAACTATTCACCATAGGCAGAATTCTATCCTTTAGTTATGTTTTTGGGAAAGGACGCGAAGTGAATTATTCAACTGATTCCGCACCAGTTAAGCCACCAACCAAAAATGCAAAAGGCATATTATGTGTTTGTTCTCCTTGGTACTTTATGGAACAAGACTGTTTGAGCACAAATGACGTTACAAAAACTTACTTAAGTATAAATATACGAGATTATTTATGTACAGTACCAAGTCCATCATTTATAAGTAGTGCACCACAGTATAGTCAAGAAATAATTGACAATATTAAAAAGGTTTTACGTTCAGATTACTTTTTGAGTTTTTATTATTGACTGACTTTCATTTTTTTTTTATATTCGTCTTGCAATAAAATTTGGAGAAGCGATTTATTCTCAGGGTTCAAATTTCATCGAAAAATTAAAAAAAATGCAAAATGATCGGAAATTTTGTAAACTAGGGAAATGCTGCGAAATAATAAAGAACTTTATTTTAAAAAATGATTTAAAACGATATAAAATATAAGTTTGAAATGTAATGATATAAAGTTTCCGGAAGTCACTTGAAATTTACTGAAATACCTTGTATTATCCTAAAATACTTTAAAATCTGAAGTACTTTTAAATATTATATATCATCTCGAAGTACGTGAAATATCTTGAATATGTGGAATATTCTGAAGTACTTTTAATATCATGAAATATCCTGAAGTGTCTTGAAATATTTCAAAGTATGCGAAGTTTTTTTAGTTACATGAAATATCCTGAAATATGTGAAGTATTTTGATGTGTATGAATTATCCTGAAGTACATGGAAATAATCTGAATTACTTTGAAATATCTTGAAGTATCCTGAAGTACGTGAAATATCCTGAAGTATGTGAAGTATCTTGAAGTATGTGAATAATCCTGAAGTACATTAAATTATTCTGAAGTACCTTGAAATATCTTGAAATATTCTGACGTGCCTTGAAATATCTTGAAATATTCTAAAGTATCTTGAAGTATTTGAAATATCTTGAAGTATATTGAAGTACGTTACATTATTTAATTGAACATATTTTTCGAAGCTATTTAAAAACTGAAGGTTTGTGCCATGCAATAGGTATTGTTGACTGACCCCTCACGTGCAGACATTTTTCCAGCAGTGGGACTCCGATACAGTGTCGAAATTCGAACGGACCTCTTTTTCTAACGTGCGGAGGTAGAGAGATGTTTGTGCGATTTCCGACTTTCAAAAAGCATCCGAGTCTCACCGCAGGTGACGTCACTACTTGAAAGACCCTATTAGGTATTGAGTATTTCCGTTAAGCCATAAAATTTCAAAATGGCCGAACGTTCCAGGTATAGCATTCGTGTTTTATACATTGAATCGTATGCAACGTAATTTTCGAGGATCAATTAAGGGTTTTTTTTTTAATGGCACTTTCGTGTTTTATAGTCTGCTGTGCGAACAAACCGTGGAATATGATTTTATAAAATTCTAACTAATATACAAGAAACAAACAAAAAGTTTGCCTGACTGAAAGTTGAACTGTATGTTTAAAAATGTACTTTTTTTTTTTTAGAAAATTCTTATTGTCTCATATTTATTTATTTTGTTTCAACATTCATTTCTTTGGTTAAAAATTTAACGGCTTTTGTTAAAAATACATTTTTTTTAAATTAATTTTTTAGTTGAAAACTCGACTTTCCAGTAGGAACTTCATCTTCCTGTTTGAAAGCCCATCATTTTGGTAAGAAAAAAGCGATAGTTTTAGAAAAACATGTACTTTGCATTTTTTCGGTATATAATAATGTTATGTTTGCAAAATTCCGAGCTACGCAAGACCAGCAAGTAAAATATTAAGTTTTTTCTCATCGAACTGAATGACTTACTCTTTTCATTTATGTTTTTAATGAGCTATAAACTTTTACTAATAATTTGTATTAAAAAGAAAGTATTTTTGATTTATTAAATTAAAATTTGTGCAGAACTCGGACCCAAACAGTAGGGTGTAGTTTGGGAACCAGCGATGTGAGGCGCTTGTGTCACGAACCTGTGCTTCACCGGTAGAAAGTATGATTAATGTTTGCACGCGGCACAGCCCACGAAAGTGTGTGAATCTATGTGAGTCAGAAGGTAGAAGAAGCGTGACAAGTGGAAGAAACTGCCATTGTCAGTGGGATATTATTTGTTGTCTCTTGCATAGTTTGACCGCAAAATGTATTTTTTGAATTTTCATTATTTGCTGTGCTCAACAATTTGAATACTCGATTTTTCAATAAAATTTAAAAAGTTTTTATGATAATTTTGTAGGACTTTCAAAATGCAACATTTTTCTTCTTTTGACTTTTTTTCATATCGTTGTTATTTAACTTAAAAATTTCATTTTAATTTTTTCTAAATTTTGTGAGAGCTAGAACTCTTGTAATTTTTTTATCCAAAAAATTCATAAGGAGAAATTGTTTCTCTTTTTAAGAACTACGAATTACCGTGCAGAGAATTTTTTAATCTTGAAAAAAATAGTGGTCTCAAAAATTTTGAAGATGCGCTCACTTTATGATTTGTTAACTAAAATGGCTGGCTAACTAACTCGACATTTAGTTTAGGACAGTAAAAGAGCACCCTGTAGCACGAAAAGCGTTTCTTGGGCGATCGTAGTGTGCATATTTCATTGTTTCGCTGTATTTCAGCTCTTTTATTCAGCACACCGAAGATCCTATAATATCCGCAAAAGGTTAACAATACTTATGCATCTAATATTTTAAGAAATATGTTAATACCTCAGGGTTGTTGTAAAGAGATCATATGGTTTTTTTACGGAGTTTTTCACTAAGATCGGTTAAAATATGATTAATTAAACATAAATGAAGAAAAATACATCTAATTTTAGTAAAAAGTTCCACTATTTATCCATGCTCAATGTTAGCTACGTATTGCACTAATTTAGGACATTTTAAAAGATTTCGCAGTTAAAGTCACGCTTATTTTCTTATAGACAAAACAAAAAGGCAACGTGAGGCTTGACCATGTTTAATTGTCAGGATGTAGCTTTAAAATTTAGTCTGTCGTGTAATTTCAAAGAACAAGGTCTTGTTTTCTTTCAATCTCAAAATCAGCGACCCCGAGAAGCCTTGTATACAGATTTTCATACAAAAATGGGAATTCTCTAAAAATGTAATCCGCCACTGAATTTTGCAAAGCTGATAGCAAATTCATAATCAGCAACCCAAAAAACTATTATGTATTCATTTTGTGGAATAATTCAATTCAGAAAGAGTAAAAAAAGTAAACTGAAGCAACATCTATATAAATTTGCATGAAAAATAATTCACAAGTGTTGCAATTTTTTGCAGCCTGATATTGAAAAACAAATATCCTTCATATTTTTCTAGCATAAGTTCCAGTAACGTGTTTCGAGCTATTCTTAGCAAAATAGAGCGATTTTTTCGCATAGAATCGATCTTTTCCCGAAAAAAGGCACTGGAAAAATGCATTTTTTTTACTTAAAATTACCAAAAAACAATAGAAATAATTTTTTGACTTTTTTAAATGGTTGTGTCGTGTCGAGCGACCCTTAATACATATGGAAAAATTTGCCCCAAGGAAAATGTACAGCGGCTTCATAAAAATCTAGGGCCTCAAACCTGCTGTAAAATTTTCTGTTATTCAGTCATTAATGGGTTAAGAGTGCGACTGACGTGTGTGGTACTGGGGTTGTAGGAATCAAGTCTTTTGATGTATGGTGGAATGATTAAATTCAGGCTGTCAAAAAAGCAAAGAAAAAAGCGCATAAGAGAACTTTGAACATCGCTGGTATTAGCGACGAAGAAGGTGTGGATCTTGAAACCGTGAGAGTACGTAAGTTAGCGTTTGCAGATGTTAAGGTTGTTATGGCAGAATCAATCAAAAACTTGCTAAGAATGCTGGTCTTGCAAGAATCTTTATTGTTTATAGTTGTTGAGTACACAATTTCGCCAATACGGCACGTACATTTATAATCGCGCGCTTAATAGCTTTGAAAAGTTGCACTCGCTGAAAATTCGAAACTTACCTAAACTGCCTAAAATCTGTGTATTCTACCGCGCGCTCGAACTCATTTCGCTATCAGTGCACTTTGATCTTGATTACAAAATCTCGGCAAAGTATTTTAAGGCAGCGTCGTAGAAAGTATACGGTGAGCCTCAATCATCTTCAAACTAAAAGTTGTTGAACTCAGTGTTTCTTTAAAGAGAACGTATTTATAAACTACCCAAAGGTAATAAACAATAGAAAAAATCCAAGTGCAAAAATTCTTGAATAACTTTGGTCACAAAATGCGATTTTTTGCAATACAAGAAACCTTCATAAGGTGCAATTTTCAATTTATCTAATTATATGATAATACTTTATTACTCAGTTTTTATTGCGAAATAACAGTTCTTAAAGAGGCGTTTTAATGTATGTGAAACAAAGAGTCGAATTTAACTTATATAAAAAAGGGCTAAATTCTTTTTTTCTTTAAATATTTAAAAGTTTAAAAGCGATTCAAAAGTAATAAATAATAAAGAAAATCAAGTATAAAAATGCTTTAATAACCTCAATGACAAAAGAATAATTTTATGCTTTACAAAAAGTTGCATAAGCCACACAGTTTTCAATTTATACCATTATTTTGTCATACTTTTTTACTCATGTAAGTTTTAAGTGTTGGACAAATTTTCCAAAACAAAAATTTAAAATATGCAAAACAAGGAATGAAAGTGTTCTTATTTCACAAAGGGCTCAGTAAAATTTTTTCTTTATAGATGAAAACCGTTAAAAAAATATATAAAACTGATGAAAAAATAAGGAAGAGTGCATCTAAAAAACACTTAAATAAACTTAGTGAAAAAACACCATAACAATTCCTAATCAATAATTGAAAATATTTATATGCTATAAAGGCATATTAGTCTATAAGTTACAACTTATTTCAATTTTCACTTTATTTTGCACAATGCACATTGTAAAAAAACTTGTTTATCAAAAATATATTATTTTCTATCCATAAACTTAGAATTTTCATCTGATTAATTTAATTCCGATGATCAACTAACAATCCTAATAGAGCCTGTCAGAGAAGCAAGTTCGAACTATGCAGAACCTTATGGTGTTTATTAGAGACACTCTGAAGGCGCAACTTTGAATTTTAATTCGATCAATTCAATCCTTATTTGCCATTATAGAACCTCTTTGAGAAGCAATTTTGAACTTGTGAGATTCGCGGAAAAGCAGAAGCTAATAGATGTCTCTTACAGTCACTTTGATTAATTCCATCCTTATTTGCTATTAAAATGCTGAATAGAACCTCTTTAAGAAGCGATTTTGAACTTGTGCAATTTGCGAGAAAACAGAACCTTATAGGTGTCTATTAGAGCCACTTTGAAGGAATCACTTTGAATTTTAATCCGCCCAATTTAATTTAAATTTGTCACACCTGATAGAACTTCTTAGAGCAGCAATTTTAAAATTGTCCCATTCGCGAGAAAGCAAAGCCTAATAGGCGCCTCATAGTCAATTTAAAGGCATTATTTTGGGTTTCAAACTGATTAATTTAATGCAGATTTTCCATTAAGTTCCTAATAGAACCTTGCTAGAGGAGTAATTTTGAACTCCTGTCATTTGTAAAAAAGCAGAACCTGATACTTTCAATGCAGACCTTGGAATTTCAGTCCGATACGTTAAATGCCACTCTCTATTAGAGAAGCCGAATAGAGGAGCCTAATAGAACCGAATAGAGAAGCATGTTTGACGTTTTAACATTGGCGAGACAGGTTTTAGAAGCACATAAGAGCCTAATAGAGCCTTTTTGAAAATTTCTACTAAGTCAATTTTATTCTTAATAGCTATTTAACTACCGAATAAAAGCTACTAAAAACAGAATTTAAATAAAAAGGCTCGTAAGAACCACGTAAGACCATGTAGCAGCATCTCTGCTTCATATTTTTTTCTAAACACTTTCTATTGATGATCTAATGTGCTTTTTTACGAGAAATGTCAGTTTTTTGTTGAGATATTAAAACTCTTTGCAATTTAAACACGTAAATTTAATTCAGGCGCGTAAGCCTGGAATGCCAGGCCGGCTTCTCCCACTCCTCCACGTTGTAAACAATAAAATTAGAATGCATCACCTTGTAAGTTTCATGCAAATCAGTGGAACTTTTCTACTATACTTAGTACGAACTTGAGTTATTTCATTTGCTATGAGAAAAAACTTAACATATTTTCTAAGCCACTTTTATGCAATTTAATTTAATTTAATTTTGAAAAAAAAAATACAAATTTTTAATGAAAAATGAATTTTTGGGACAACTAATAATTATTTTGGGCTGAAGGTTTGCACAATTTTTAAAAGTGGGAAGAGTCACATATTCTGAAATTTTTTTATTTGGTTGATTATTGCAAAAATATTTGCATATTTAAAAAGGCGATTTTGGACGATTGACATTTTTTCCAAATAAACAAATAAAGGAATCTTAAAGTAAGACCCGTGGACCTGTTTTTGCAATCTTAACAATTGTTTACACATACGGTGGATGCCAGAATTTATACTCAAACATTTAGACTTTCGTTCTACATGCCAAAACTACAATATTCCAAACTCAAATTTCAGACATCAATTAGTGCTCAAAATGCGCCATTTTTCGTAAGGGGCCTGAAATATTGATAGTTTGTGTTGATTTGATATTGTCTGAGCTGGGTATTTATATTAAATGGATTTAGAAACATTTTTTAGGGTAGGTAGTCAATGGGTCATTTAGAAGAAATTTTAATTCATCGAAATCTCATTTTATCAAGAGAAATCTAGATTTTTGTAACAATTTAGTGATTTTCTGGGAACTATTTAGGTGTCCCTGAAAAAGAGCTATATTTTTGTTACAATCTAATGTTTTTTTTCGGGAAAATGAGATTTCGGTGAATTAAATTTCAGCTAAATGAATATCTACCATTTTTTAGACACCAAGCTGTACAAGTGCTATTTAATTTGTCGTAGTATTTTTGAAACGTTCCACCCACTCGAACTCAAAAAGTAGCCTTATAAAGTTTATCAACATTAAGAATACGAAAATCAAATGGATTATGTAGGATTGAAATATATCAAAGCCTTTGCAGTAACATGTATTGGAACACAAAATCACTCACTTTGAATTTACAAGGGCAAGGCCTCAGCGTAAAAACTCAAATCTAGGTCGCGTGAGCATAATTCGAAAGAATACCGAATTTCATTCGACACATGTCACGAATTTTTTTAAAGTGCGGCCAGGTTTTAAAAATATACATTTTTTTTAATTGCAGCTGCTGTCACTGATTCATTAGTGTCAGTCTCGCTGCAGTGGCCTGGTGGTAGCATTTCTGCTTGCGAATCTGTTGCTCTGTAGTTCGAATTATTTGGCCAAAAATCGTTTTTTATATAATTAATAATTCCGAATAGTTTCTTAATTAAATTAATTATTAATTATGAATAGTTATTAGAAAATTAATTTTTCCCCATTGTTTCGGGGAAAACCGGAACACCACGTGGGTTTTTTTAAAGCGACAATAGCATGGAAAGTGATGAAAATTCTTTTGGTAAAAACGTGTATGTATTTCATATATTATTTTATAATATATAGTATCAGTTATAGATATGTATCTTTGATTAATTTTTTCAACCTTCTTCATGAAATATTAAAAGTGAAAACTCTTTGATGTGATTTACTTTCTTCTTAAATCACAGGGTATCGCGATGAAATTGTAAATAATGTAATTCAGATTTTTTAATGATGTAAATAACAAATTTTAGCCAAAAAAAAATCCGAACACCACAGCAGCAGATTCGGGATGAGAAAGTCTACCACCAGACCATCTCCAATCAGTGACAGGGTTGCCTCGTGACTGACACTAGTGAGTCAGTGACGGCAGCCGCAATTTTCCAAAATTCATATTTTAAAAGCCGTGCCGCACTTACAAAAAAGCCGTGACACTAGTCGCATAAAATTCGATAATCTTTCGAATTATGCTCACGCCACCTCTATTTGAATTTCAAACCTGAGACCTTCCCCTTGTCAGACGTGTTCAAGGTTTAGACGTTATGTGTGAACTCTCGCATTAAAAAGTATTGGTCTTCCGTCCAATGCCGGGTTTTCACAAATCAGATTTCATTTTTAATCCGGTGTTTCTTTAAGGATCTTCTTGAATAATTCTGTTCCTTTTGCAGAGGAATCACAAGAATGCATTGAGATATTCCGATCTAGTTTCAAGTCGTGTTCAACCACCACCAGATGTGCCGGGCGGGCCATATCATAGGACTACAAAAATATATTATTATACCAGAGATGCAAGACGTGAAGTTGACCGGCCTCTTGTCATCGCTTCTGCTTCTACGAAACAGATAGCTGCAGGGTAATTAACAATTTTAACTTCTTACGTAAGTGCCGGGTGTCTTGCAGGGTGGACCGATTTATTTTTTATTTTTTCATTATCTTATTCTGCATGTAAAAATGAGTTTCCGTGATCACCTTCCCGGAAAGAACATAAATATTGAATTATATTGTAACGGTAGCTATATTAAATCCGTCATCTTCAGCTCACAGTTTTATCATATGAAATAGAGAATTTTAACCATGAAGACATTGAATCTCGTTTTTCTGAGTTAGAGATCAAAAAGAGTATTACCGAAACTCTTGTATTCGTTGTTACGGGGTAAAATGAACTTTAAAAATGGGTCAATCAAATTGTGCTCATTTTAAGAAAATGGAATTAGGTAGGAATAAATATCACATTTTATGTATCTTTTAAAGTGCTATTTTATTAATTTTCAATATTTAATTAAGCCCTCTACGATGCGTACAGTGCGTAAGTAAATGCCGCAAATAGTATAAGAAGCGAATACCATCGAGTTAAGCAGTCACAAATAAGTTAAAAAAAAAATATGTATAATTTATATCAGTTTATTGTATATTTAACTTGTACTTTAAACTGAAAGCTTTATTGATATGTTACCACTTCTCCACAATTAAAAAAATGTCACTTGCCCATTAAAATAGATTAAAAACTAATTTTTTATGCATATTTACTTTACACTCGCAGGCCGTAGATTGCCTCTTTTTAACATACTCCTTTTCCGCTTATATGTTGAAAGCACCAAACTTTTTTAATTACCCACAAAAAGGGTAGTAATTTAAAATTGATTTCTATACTCTTTTTTTTTCTTACTCTACCTTACTCTAACGATAGAAATCTCTGAATATTCACTGAAGATTCCTCGGCTCAGAGAAGCTTCAAAGAACATTCTCCACAGACACTCAGGTGGATAATTTTTAAGGTTCAGGCAGCTCGTTCAAATGGTCTGAAGGCTTTAAAATATCCTTTCAGAAATTTAAATAAGAAGGCGATCATAAAAAACAAGCAGAGGGGCTGAAATTGAAATAAAAATGCGATAATAAATAACAAGCAGAGAGGCCATCTGAATAGAGTAGCCGACACTCAAGCATCCCTTGTTAGGCTTTTGGATTAAAATTTAGAATTATATTTTTTAAATTTCAAAGTTAACAGCCTAAAACATAATATTTCGGAATCTACGGGTTTTCATTATTTCAGATATTTTAACTTTTTTTTTAAATGTTTAAAATAAGAAATAATATAGCGTATCTCTTAAATGGAATGAGATACGATACAACAGACAACATTTTTGAATTCAACTAAAATCAATTTAAAAAAGTGTTAATAATAATTTCAAAAAAATTTAAAAAGAGAGTCGGTTAGACGACGGCCAACTGTAAATAACTGCCCGCTCGGTACGTGACGAATACAATAGGGCCGTTGTGACCGTCGCATCACTCTTAAAAGGACCTCAAAAAGGACCCAAATCTCTCTGACTATCTCAGAGACTAAACCATTCCAATTGAATGTGATTTTAGTATGATTTAAATTTATTTTAATTATGCAAACTAATATAATAGGCTTTTTAGAACTTGTCTTAGTTTCTTTAAAATTTTTAAGGCTAAATATTTATTATGTGGTACGTCAATATGCGGAAATCTAAAATGACTCAAATGACACTGCACAAAATATGAGTAAAAAGCCTTTCGGTCAAATCCGTTGTAACTTTAGGGAATAATTCTTGATGCGATGCTGATCAAAATTTGTTATGGGCATTACCCCCAATAATCAAGTGTTCAGGTATTAGATGCTCCAGAAGGTAGTAGAGTGTAATATTCTCGTGCTTGTAGTTACCGATACCTACTAGTATATTCTTCTAAAATACTGTAGTGTCCTTGTGTATGATTGGTCACGAACAAGAGAAATCATGCGCGCGCGTGTGTATGTGTGTGTGTGTGTATGTGAGGGGGGTCAGACAGGGAGTCAGACAGTGTAAATGTATGTGAAAAGAGTAAGTAACGTTGTAGGAGAGTCAAAAGGGGAGAGGATGATGTGTGTGGGGGGGGGGGGATATTTTTTATGTGTTTGAGTGAAAGTGTTTATGTGAAAAAAGGAATTTAGTGTATATGATTGACTATGAAGTTCATGAGGCAAAACTAATCGTAGGTGGCAGCACCGAGCCTAGTGCTAGACCCTCTGTGAATGAGATACGAATTTCAATAGAAGAAATTTTGTGAATAAGTATGAAGTGCCATTTATACCTTGGAAACATCACAAAATACATTTTTCAAACTTTTTTAGCAATATTTATCTTATGGCATTCGTAAAATGTTCATATATCATTTCTGACTGTAACTTGTAAAGTGAGGTTAGGATTATCATATTTCGCTATATTTATCCTCTTTTATTATTTATAAGCAACTGCATACCAAGCGCCGTATTGAATTTCGCCTCTCATCGACAGAAGGTCTAGTACTCGGCTCGGTGCTGCTACCCACGATTAGTTTTGCATCTTGACCCTCATGTTGGAAGGGATTGTTATGTAGGAGGGTCAGAGGGTTAGTATAGTTTTAGCAAGAAGAGGGATATCTATTCAATGGGTGAGAAATTACAAGTCTCAGTAGAAACACAGAGGTTGAAGTGTAGGCTGCAGTGTGAGCATTGGGCTAATTACTTTTAAGTTGTATAATATGTGATCTGTTTGCTTTGCTTGCATTCTTCAGTATGAATGGTGACTAATATACTGTCTGCTAGTGTGAAGATGAGTGGTGTAATGTGCATGACTGGTTACATGAAAGCTTATGTATAATGGGAGCACTGGATTGGTGTAATAGTGAGTAAGGTTGAAGTGTGGAACGTGTAGTTGGGGGAAGAGGTTGTTTTCTTGAGTGACTTTGAAGGTGCTGGTTCTTCGTGTTTCATTTTGTGTTGTTTGCGACTGCATGGAGGAAGATAGTTGTCGTTTTTATGGACAACATACCAATCATCTTCACGCCAACAGGCAGTATATTAATTACCTAAAACCCTAACAGATTCATAACACTTTTTATGCTAACGCTCATTAACTTCCAACCCTCAAACTAACACTCAGACTCACTTTTCCTGAATTTCAATCACATATATTAACATCCTTTCGTTCTGTTGGGACTTGCACTTACTCATCCATTTAATACATACCCCCGCCCCTTGATAATACTATACTAAGCCCCTGACCATCCTAAATAACAATCCCTTCCAGCATAGTCAATCATATACACCAACTTCCTTTCTTCATACTAACACGACGATTGCGGACGTGCTTGTAATCGCTCCGCGTTTTTGTGGACTTTGCGTGTGTTTGTTTGAGTTTCTGATTCCGAAAAAGTATAAATAGTGGAAATTTGGTGACCCTAAGACCCCCCCCCCCCCTATTACTGTGTGTTGGTGATACGCACCACAAAAGTACAAAAACTATTGTGCATTATATGTGTCAAATACGTATATTATAGCGGGACATACGTACTTGATTGAAGAGCGGATTGCATAGGCGCAAGTCGCTGTTTGTTGCACTCAAATTTCCCACATTTGTATTCTTTCCTCTACACTGCTGATTAGTTTCATCATGAACAACAACAATGGTTCCAACACATGTAATGGGTACTCAAAGCATATTAAAAGTGCCTCCAAACACTACAAATGTGGTAAGTGCCATAACTGGTTCCACGAAAGATGTGTTAAGGCTAGCCGCGTCTTTCTTAACAAAGAATGGATTTGCTGCTGTAGCGTATGCTTCGCTTTTTTGCCACCTGAAATCAGTGACATAACCACTAGATCTAGGACATGTTCTATTAATTCTGATATGTCTGATAAGTCTTCCAATCATTCTACTTAAGCATCATCATCGGGTAAATCTGATGCTCGCGCTACACTTTCTGCTGCCCCTTTTCGAACAGCTAATCACCCTGCACCGCTGTCTTGCATCCGTCTGCCGCCTCCCGCTTCGAATGTTGATGTTGCTACTTACACTGCCATCTGCAAGAATCTCGCCAGGCCTTTAGATGCTATCCACGCCATGTTTTCTTCGATTGGTCAAAAATTGGGTGACGGGGGACTGGAAAGCCTACGGAACGACATTACCTCCAAGTTTAATGCTGTTAACGATAGTTTAAAAAAGGTTTCAAACGAAAATAGAGCAGTCTCTAGACTTGATGAACTGGAAAAACGAATAGATGAAGTTCAATCCACTACGGGCCATGCATCCAATCAAGATACGTTTGAATTAACTTCTAAGTTGAATGCTTGTACGTTGAAAATAAAAAAACTCGTGCAATACGAAAGAAACCTCGACTTGGTCATTACTGGACTACCTGCCTTGCCTGCTGAAGATATCTTGCAACAAATGATAGCTATTTCTAGCATACTCAATGTCGCTATCCAGACTTATGACATTGCTAACATCTACAGGATAGGTTCTTCTCGTCTGGATAAGCCGAGGCCTGCATTAGTAAAATTCTCTAGTAAAATGGCTTGTGAGCCATGCGATCTCTTGGTAAGTTAAATGCCAGCATGATTGACCCTGCTCTTGGTGTTTCATTTATTTACCTGCATTACAACCATTCTCCTGAAACTTATGCATTATACAAGCAAATAAGTTTCTGTCTTCAACAACTTAAAATTCCAATGAAGAATGTTTGGATCAGAAATGAAATGATTTGGGTCAAAGTTTTTGATGACGTATCTCCAACTGTACTTCTGTCTACTGGCGACCTTGAATCTTTATGTACCTGAAGCCCATAGGACAGAAGCACCATTGGATCTTCTCTACTACATACTATGAACTAGAATCTTAGGGGCAAAAATAATATATTTTCGGCAATTAAACATTTAACTGTTTATCATGTTAACGATCAGTCTCTCAAAGCACATTTTCACAAATAATGGTCTTTGCTTTTTTCTAATCCTTATGACATTATTGCTATTTCTGAGACTTGGCTTAACGAATTTATTAATGATAATTTGGTTGCTATTCCTAATTATTACTTTCTGCGTGGTGTACAGTTGACAGGCACGGTAATGGGGTTTAAGTGTACATCTTATCTTCCCTCGCAGCACGTATTTTGCAAACCTTTTCTTGTGATGATACTCATTATTCCTCAATACATTCAACTGAATTTCTTATAGTAGAAATTAAAGTACCTAATGCTCCTAATATCATGCTCTCGATAATTTATCGACCACCAAATACTGGCCCTATCACAGATTTTGAAACGGCATTTTCTCTTCACTTCCCTCTTTACACTAATGTCATTATTGTCGGTGATTTTAATTCCGATCTTTGTAAAGATGTCTATTTTACTAACCATATCAGGCGATTTTTCTCATCCAATGACCTTTACATCGTACCGTACTTTCCTATACACCACTCTGCCTCTGCGCATACATGGTTACATATACGCGCTGTTTATCATGAGGATAAGATAGTAGAATATGGCCAAAGAGAGGTACCATTTCTATCCGAGCATGACCTCCTTTATGTAAAGTATTCTTACCTGCTCCCTAAACAGGAAAAATGACTCTCATCTTATCGCGATTGTTTTAAAATGAATTTCGACGATTTCTTGAGATATTTGGTGTATTGCAATTGGTCTGAATAGTGTTCGGTTGATCCTTTTGAAAATAAAGTTTCGGTGTTTAATTCAATTGCAATCGATGCTAATGAAAAATTCTCTACGCTTCGTATCTACCAACCTAGGAGATTGCATGCGCCGTGAAGCAATCAGGAACTAAGGTCAATTATCAGGGTGGCCACATGTCAGGGAAGTCAAGGAAATGTCAGGGTAAAAAAGTTTGTCAGGGAAGTCAAGGAAATGAAGTAGCTGTCAGGGAAAATAGAAATTGACATGTTTTTTATAATATTTTGAAAGCACTTCCTTATTAAATATAAATGTTTTTTCAACGTAAATTCTATAAAAATAGAATTCGATTCTTAGTTTTCTTTTTGTAGTTATTTATTTATTGACAACTTGGATACATATCCCTTAGTTAATTAATCAGGTCAGACAACTCAGCGGTGCCACTAATGCAAAACAAAAGGTCATAAAATTGATTTTTTTGTTGCTGTTTTTTACCAAATTTTGTTTTTTTGCTCGGTTAGTTTTCGAGAAAATAGGCTGTGTGCTATAAATCGCTTTTGTATTTAAAAAATGGCAAGGCTAGATTTTTTGCTATTTTTTTTACTTTCCAATGTGATAAAAAAACACTTTTTTAATCAGCCTATATTTTACAAAGCAACTCCCTGTGCGCATTTAAAAAAAAGAAACTATCTAGATGGAAAATACTTCGAAAATATTAACATGGCATTTTTAAAGCATAACTAATGAGAAAAACTATTCTTCACCCCTAATCGTTACAAAAAAGCCCGTATTTGTATCTAAATACAAACCTGCAGACTGATGCCAAAAATTGTAGGGTAGAGTGGTCCGATACCGACCGGTAGTCCCATCCCGACCCCCCCCCCCCATGTTTCTCAATACACGCGCTGCCGCAGAATTCATCGGTGGTGGCTTTTGAAAGAATTTATATTACTGAA
>JAAAKG020083227.1:0-16702 GCA_010014905.2 Druon quercuslanigerum | reverse complement strand
TTAATTGTAATTTTTTTTAAATTTATTGTTTAATTCCACATATAACTATTTTTTTGAAAATCCATATTCTTGGATTCAAAATGTCATTTTTTTGTATGATATTCGTGTTTTTATCTTAAAAATTTAACAATCTGGTAGAAAATTCAACTATTGTGTTAAAAATTAAACTCTTTTTCAAAATTCTTTTTGAAATTTTACCTTTTTTGCAGAAAATTCAAGTCCTTGCTTAAAAGTTAAAATATATTCTGAAAAGTTCATTTGTTTAGTTAAAGATGTATAAATTTTAAATTTTAATTTAATTCAAAATTTCTAAATTGAAAATTTTAATTAAAAACAAAATTTATAAGTTTAAAACATTGTTTCCATTTTGTGAAAAATGAATTTTCTAAAATCGAAATTGAACTATTTTTCTGACAACTCAACTGATTGGTTGAAAATTAAACTTTTTTCTGGGTAATTCTTCTTTTCTTGTAGAAAATTAACTGTTTTATTGATAACTAATCTTTTTTGTATTAAGATTCAATTATTTTGTTTAAAAATCGTTCTTTTAGATTCAATTTAACTGACTTTGACTCAAAATCCAAAAAGGAAAAAATTACAGAAGAAAAAAGGGGGGGTACGTGGTTTAAAATTTCAAAACAAAAAAACTGAACAAAAAAAGTGAAGAAGTTTAAAAAAAATTTCAATTAAAAGTCTTGAAAAAGTAGCATAAGTGAACAATTTTGAGAAAATAGTTTCCTTAGTTCCTTAGTTCCTTAGTAAAAAGTGATAAAGGATTTGTTTGTTGTTCATAAGCTTTCGAACTAAACCGGAAGACTGCGAATGTTGTGCATTTGTCAGCAGTGTTGACTTGTGGTTTAAAGACAATTTGTCGTCTTGCTCTAAACTCTAAAGAGCCTATAAAGGCCGGAAGCAAACGAGTGACGAAATCCATGCATTTAAATATAGCCAGGCACATGCACTTCGATGCCGCCAAACACTGCAACACACACCACTTCTTCCTTTCCGGCCAACCCTCTTGTCGGGATCAAGTACCAGAAAACAAAAAAACAGAAACCGAAAACCCCTTCGGATATGTTTATACTTTCTAAAATCTCAGCAGATGCGAGATGAATGGTTCAGTACGTGTGCCGATTTAGGCTGAGCAAAAATAAAGTTAGGCTGCCAAAATAATTTTGATCAGTAGTTTTAGTTCGTTTTGTTAAAATTTGGTTATGATTGCTAGATAAGTGGTTGATACAGCAAAACAATTTTTTTATCTTAAACAAAATTAACCAACGAAATCCAACATCTTCTAATTAAATTATTACCTTGTCAATATTAGCTAATCATGATCAACTAATCATACAGCACAGATGAAAGAAGATACAGCGATGGAATATGAATCAGTGTATTAACAAAATTCAACAACTTCGAATTAAATGTTTACCTAGTCAACAAAAATTAACATCAGCTAATCATACAGGACAGTTTAAAAAAGATACAACGGAAGAAGGAACAGTATTGATTACAGTGAAAAAATTCAACCTTCTCTGATCAGATTCTTTCTTTGCAAAGATTGATTAACTTCAGCTAATCACAACGAGTAGATGAAAGAAGATACAGCAATAGAAGACGGTTCAGTATACTAATAAAATCTAACATCTTCTAATTAAATTCTTACCTGCCCAACATAAATTAACATCAGCTAATCATACAGGACAGTTGGAAGAAAATCCAACAACAGAAGAAGGAACAGTATTGAGTGCAGTGACAAAATCAAACCTTTTCTAATTAGATTCTTTCCTACTCAATTTTCTTAAACTTCAGGTAAACATAGAGAATAGATGAAAGAAGATACAACAATGAAGTTTCGGACCAGTATACCCACAAAATCGAACATCTTCTAATCAAAATTGTTACTTGGTCAACATTAAATAAAATCAGCTAATCATACAGGACAATTGGAAGAAGATCTAACAACAAAAGAAGGAACAGTATTGAGTACAGTGACAAAATCCAACCTTTTCTAATCAGATTCTTTCTTTGTAAAGATTGATTAACTTCAGTTAATCATACAGAATAGATGAAAGAAGACAAAACAATTGAAGATGGACCAGTATACCAACAAAATCCAAAATCTTCTAATTAAATTCTTACCTGGTCAATATTAGCTAATCATAATAAGCTAATCTTACAGCACAGATGAAAGAAGATAGAACGATGGAATATTGAACATTATACTAACAAAATTCATCATCTTCGAATTTAATGTTTACGTGGTCAACATTAATTAACATCAGCTAATCATACCGGACAGTTGGCAGAAGATACAATCACGGAAGAAGGAACAGTATTGAGTACAGTGGCAAAATCCAACTTTTTCTATTCAGATTCTCTCAGATTCTAGTAAATATTGATTGACTTCAGCTAATCATACAGAGTAGATGAAAGAAAATACGTCAATAGAAGAAGGACCAGTATACCAACAAAATTCAACATCCTATAATCAAAATTATTACCTCGTCAATATTAATTAACATAAAGGGTAGTTGAAAGAAGATACAACAATGGAAGATGGACCACTATACCAACAAAATCCAACATCCTCTAATTAAATTCTTACCTGACCCACCGTTAGCTAATCATAATCTGCTAATCCTACAGCACAGATAAAAGAAGACACAACGATGAAATATTGAACAGTACACTAACAAAATTCAGCATCTTCGAATTAAATATTATCTGGTCAAGATTGATTAACATCAGTTAATCATACTGGATAGTTGGAAGACGATACAACAACGGAAGATGGAACAGTATTTAGTACAGCGATAAAAGCCAACCTTTTCTAATCAGATTCTTTCCTAGTAAAGATTGATTAACTTCAGCTAATGATACAGAGCAGATGAAAGAAGATACAAGGATAGAATATGGATCATTGTATTAACAAAATTCATCATCTTCTAATGAAATTGCAATTGGAGCATTTTTTATTTGTTTTGGTCCAAATTTGGTGGTTGGATTCTTATTGTTTTTTGAGGAGTTTTCATCAATTTGGTGATTGGGCGTTAAATAGGATATTTACTTTGGATTTTAATCTGATTTAAATTTCCTAAATTTTAAAATCCAACCTTCTCTAATCAGATTCTCTCCTAGTAAAGATTGCCGTACTTCAGATAATCATACAGAGTATATAAAAGAAGATACAACAATGAAAAACAGACCAGTATACCAACAAAAACCAACATCTTCTAATCAAAATTGTTACCTGGTCAACATTAATTAATATCAACTAATCAAACAGGACACTTGGGAGAAGATCAAACAACAAAAGAAGGAACAGTATTAAGTACAGTGACAAAATCCAACCTTTTCTAATCAGATTCTTTCCTAGTAAATATTGATTATCTTCAGCTAATCATACAGAATAGATAAAGGAAGATACAACAATGAAAAACAGACCAGTATACCAACAAAAACCAACATCTTCTAATCAAAATTGTTACCTGGTCAACATTAATTAACATACTGAGTAGTTCAAAGAAGACACAACAATGGAAGATGGACCAGTATACCAACAAAATCCAATATCTTCTAATTAAATTCTTACCTGGTCAATATCAGCTAATCACAATCAGCTAATCATAATTAGCTAATCGTACAGCAAGGATTAAAGAAGATACAACAATAGAATATGGATTAGTATACTAACAAAATTCAACATCTTCGAATGCAATGTTTACGTAGTCAATATTAATTAACATCAGCTAATCATACAGAATAGATGAAATAAGATGCAACAATGAAAGACGGACCAGTGTATTAATAAAATCCAAGATCGTCTAATCCAAACAATTTTTTTGTTTAATAACGTTTTTCGATTGTACTAAGTTCGTGATCGATCATGCCAAAAGAAGATTCTGACAAATAGTGATCTATATTTCTCACGATCTGTCCTTTGAATTTACTGTTATCATTCATTATCCTGATTAAAATTGAATTTTTTTAAATTATTTTCTTTGCAAATCGAACGTATTTTATGGAACAAATTAATTCTTCTCAATTTAGCGTCCTTTCGCATAAGTAAGATATTTCATTGCGCCTAAAAAATACAAATTTTGCTTCAGCAAAGCCTACCAAACTTTTTTTTGGAGAACAACCTATAGTGCTAACCTACACTGAAATAGAAAAGACGCTTAAATATTTCTCATGTTTCCAGTGATTTATTGTAAATTCAACTTGTTAGTTTAAAAGTAAATTTTGTTGTTGATAATTAGTATTCCGGGTTAAAAATTCAAATCTTTTGAATGCTTGCTTTTTCCTTTTGACTAAAAAATTTTTCATTGTTGATTATTAAAAACACATTTATTTGCTTGCCACTTAATCTGTTTTGGTTATAGAATGAACGTCAGCTTTTTGGTTTGAAACAGACTTTTCGTTGATCTCTTTTCTTAAAAATGGGTTTTTTAAATTTTTTAAATTAATTTCCTACACTAAAGATTGAACTAGTTCCATCTTTGACTGAAAATTGAATTGAAAATGAACTGAATTGAATACAAACCATTTTTTGCTAAAATAATATAATTTTTATTTAAAAATACAAGTATTGAATTAGGTGAGTTAAACGGTTGAACTACTTTCTTAAAACTTCAATTTATTGGTTTGGAAGTAAATTCATTTGTTGAAAAGTAAATTTTCTCTTCCAATTTTTTTTACTTAAAATTTAACTATCCCATTTTTTTTGTTTAAAAGTTATGTATTTTGTTTGTGAATTCTTCCTTTTTGTTATAAAATGAATCTTCTCAATTAAAAACTTAACATATTGGTTAAAACATGAGTTTGTTGAATATTCGTTTTTAGTTTAAAATTCATCTACATTAATGAAGTAATTTAATTCTTGTGTTAAAAAATCTGGTTTATATTTAAATATTTTTAGGTAAAAAGTTGAACTATTTTATAGAAAATTCGCCTTTAGAGTTACAAATTCTATTCATTCATTAGGCATATCTACTATTTGTTAAAAAATAAACTTTTGGGCTTTAATTTTTTTCTTGAATGAAAACTGTTCATCGTTTTTTTTTAAATGACAACTGTTTTGTTGAAAAATAATCTCCTTTAATTGTAGATTTAACTTTTTTCATAAAATTTCATAAAATTTTATAAGCTAAATAACAGAAACTTTTTTACTTACTTAATTAGATCTTCCCAAATGCAAATTTTTGCACCCAACGCCGTTCAGACTTGCAAAAATGCGGGGTGTCCGGCCAACCCTAATTAGCGCTAATCCGTTGTGTTTTTTAATTTAAATAAATATTAATTAATATTAAAAATCCCTCTTGGCTAATTATAAAAAGGGCCTACTAAGAAAAGTAAATTTCAAATCAGAAGGGTTATTTTTACTTGGAAGGTCAACACCATTTGCGCCATCTAAAGATGTCTTTGAACGGACGAAATGTGTTCTATGAAAAAATGAGAAGTCCCTTGAAAGATATACGTCAGGTCAGACGCTAAGGTGAAGAACGTTTGACATTAAATATCTTGAGGTGTTCGACAACCCTGTGCCTTGGGTTATTTTTATCACTGACTTTAAGTGGGCTTCAACATTTTGACCTTGAATAAAAATATTGGATGGGACTCAAACTTGGACAAAATGTTTTTTTCTAAGGATCTTTACTCTTTCAAAATCAGTAAGCAACCATTTGCTTACTGCAATTTCGAAAAAAAAATTCTATTCAATTTTTCAAAAAATAAAACAAAAGTCCTTTCCGAAGATAGAGTGTTGCTGAATTGAGGCCATAAAAAATTGTATTGCAAGAAGTTATCCGGGTTTGAGGAAATGATGTGGAAGTTTATGATCCTGAAGGGAAACTAACTTAAAATTAAATCAGACTCGGCTGCGGATTGCGATATGAAATTTAATTTTAAGCTTAAACAAAATTAAAACATTCTTTTCGGATGCTCTATTATTTAGGGTTTCCAACATTTAAATAAAAACTGTTATCTATTCTGAAAGGCCCTATCACCTTTCAAGGTCAAGGCTAATTTTTAATAGGTCACCCAATTACTGGTCCGATACTATTCGTTGATAGTACAGTTAAATTCAATTACCTGTTAAGAAAACTCAATTTTCAATTTGATAGTAGAATTTGAATTTTCAAACAAAAAAGATAAATTTTTTAGCAATAAAGTGAACGCATGAATTTTTAACCAAATAATGTAATTTTCTACAAAAAAGACACATTTTTAAACAGAAAATCTAATAGTTACATTTTGAGTAAAACAACATAATTTCCAACAAAAAAACGAATTCTCGGCAGTATGCGCCGTTCAGAATTTAGGTAAAAATATACTTTTTAATCAGTAAGCTTATTAAATTCTGCATCAAATAAGCAATAGCTAAAACAATTTTATCTGTTGGTATTGAGTTATCAAATGAAAAAATAAAGTTGACATTTTTAAGGAATTTTGTAGTTTAACTCATGGCCGGAACTAGGAAATCAATATTCTTGGAAGCGCTATCACCTTTTAAAGTCACGACTAATTTTTACTAGATCATCCAGTTGATGATCCCATACTAACCATCGGTAGTTTAATTAAATTAGTCGTGAATTTTCATAACAAGATCAAATCCCTAAATATTTAATTAAAAAATTAACTTTTAACAAACAAAAAAACTAATTTTACTTTTTTCAGGATGACAGTATTTTAGCCAACAAAATTAGCTCTGTCTTTGAAAGTTGATTGTGTAGTACAGAATATAGATAACAATTTTTTTAAAAAGCTGTGCAAAACTTTAATTTTTCGTTAAGTAAGCCGTAATTGAAACATTAATTTATATTTAAAAAAGTTAAACGCTAATATCAAATTAATTAATTAATTTTCCTTGCTCCAGCTCAGAGTTGAAGATGAAATACAAATTTTTTTTAACCTTTCTCCTGAAGATTATCTTTTTAGTTATACATTTTTTATTATTTGGTTGAAAATTTAACAACTTTTTTAAAAAGACATCCTTTTTGGTAAAATTCGTCTTTTTGAGTAGAAAATTAAACTCTTTGCGTAAAATATTAATCCTTTGTTTAAAATTCATATTTTGTTACTGATGAGGAAACTGAAATCTTTTTTCGATGAAAACTATTTTTTTTTAATTTTTCTTTTTGTTTTAAAGCACCCGACAGTCAATCAGAAATTCTGTGGTTCGATTCCCAGCCAAGCGAAGATCATTTTTCAGAAAAAAATTTAATTTATCAGTAACGAAAGCGATGGAGCCCATTGCGGAGAAGCTTATACCTATTTCGCAGCACAAGTCTTCTTTTTACAATGCAAATAAAAGAAAAAATTGGAAAGGAACCAGTACGGAAGATCCATGCATAATGCAGGGTTTGGAAAAATGTTAAAAATATCTGTTCCTTTATGCTGCGAGTGATGTAGGTAGGTCCAAGTTCACTGAAACTATTGGCTTCTTCGCAGTGTGTCCACTGGGGTGGTATCCACCCAGCGGAGCCATTGTCCTCCTTGACTCGGAGAATCCGCTTCTGGGTCAGCGATAGCTTTCTAGCTTGCTAGTCGATCTATCGTGTTCCTGTTCCCTCACTTTATAACAAAGTTAGGAGAACGGATTTATGTTCCCACCCTTTAATCACGTCCTGAATCAACCTTTCGGGTTTTCCTTTCCTTCACGAAGCTCGTGCAAAGTCCTTCCTTCGGCTTCGTGTCACGAGACAGTTATCTCGGAACTTTATGCAACTCCCGGTGATAGCAGCCAGCATCAGAATTCTGCTTTTTCACTTCAGAATTACGTCACCTTATCACCGCTAGCTTGTGGTGATATTTCAGTAGCCATTTTGAGCTTGCAAGTAGTTTATCATTAAAGATAGCAACTTGCGAGGAAAACACAACGATGCTTGTTGATCATTATTTATGAATATCTCGAAATATCCTACCTCAGCTGACAATCATTGGATGTGGGAGTTTGAATAACTTTATGAACCTTCATTTAAGTTTAATATCAAGGTGTCCAAAGGAAAAGGTTATATCTTAGAGAAACCAAATGAAAAGGTGCTGACTGATGGAGACCAACTGAAAATGTGCTAGCTGATGGAGACCAACTGAAAAGGTGCTGACTGATGGTGACCAAATTAAAAAGTTCTGACTGATTGAGACCAACTACAAAGGTGCTAACTGATGGAGACCATCTGAAAAGGTGCTAACTGATAAAGAACAACTGAAAAGATGCTAACTGATAGAGACCAAATAAAAAGATGCTGACTGATGAAGACCAAATTAAAAGGTGCTGACTGGTAAAGTCTAAATGAAAAGGTCCTAACTGGGAGACCAACTGAAATGGTTCTAACTGACGGAGACCAAATGAAAAGGTGCTAACTGATAAAGACCAAATGAAAAGGTGCTAACTGATGGAGACCAACTGAAAAGGTGCTAACTGATAGAGACCAGATAATAAGGTGGGATTGTGAAGCTTGATCGTTCACCAAGCGAGTTAGCATCTTTTCATTTTTTATTCACGAGATAGGACCTTTACATTTGGTCTCTCCGAGATAGAACCTTGTCATCTGGACCCATCAATATTAAAATGAAAATATTTTTTCGTACATTTGGAATGTATTTCTGTCACGGATTACCTCTCTCAGAAACACAAACCGGCTGTTGATAGAGTTTGTCAAAGATAATCTTCTAATTAAAAATTATTTGTTTAAATTTCTTTCTTTCAGGTTTCCCTGACTATTTACATAAAAAAAACTAGGAATTTAATCTTCTAACATTTTTAACATTTCTTGTAAACGGAGGCAAACAATCTCAGATTTTAATCTATTTTAATTAATCTATTAATTTTAAAAAATTGGAAATCTTTAGATTTCCAATTTTTTATTTATTTCAAAGAAAAAAATTACTGCTTGAGAAACTAATTAAATTTTTAAACAAATAGTCAAATTTTAAACCAAGTTGTTGAATTTTAAAACTACAAAGATGAATTTGTAAAAATTTGTGACAATTTTTAACAAAAAAAGATTACTTTTCTACGGAGGAAGATGAATTTTTTACAAACTACTCGAATTTTTATTAAAATCGGTGCATTTTTAAGAAGATGAACTTGTAACTAAACAGTTAAATTTACAACCTCGAAAGATGAATTTTTAACTGGAAAAGTTGAATTTTTCACAAAAAAGACGAATTACAGAATACAAAATTGAATTCCCAAAAAAATTAACTTTTTGAAAAATAGTTGAATTTTCAACCTACAAAGATGAATTATATTTCAAACATGTTAGAAATAAAGAAAAAGTTATCGAAAGAGATAAATTTCAAAACCAAAAAGACGAATTTTCAATAAAATACATGAATTTTTAAGCAGATATTGGAAAAATATACTTTCCAACCAGAAATTGAAAAGTTAAAGTTTCAGTAAAAAAAATTAGTTTAAATAAAGAAATAATCAACAAATTATCAAACAAAAATATGAATTTTCCAAACATAAAGGTGAAACAAAATTAAAATTTTGATCCATAAAAACAGAAAAAAATAGAAAAGTTTCAGCTCCAGTTAAAAAAATTAATATTAAACAAACAGAAAAAGAGTTTGCAAAAAAAATTTTACCCAAAAAGATGAACACCCCATCAAAAAAATAAATGTTAAACAAAGTAGTCCAAGTGTACCCTAGCGGTTATAATTTTAATTAAAAAGATCAATTGTCAACAAAATCCTTAAACTTTCGACCAACCCGATGATTTTTTAACTAAAATGATGCGTCATCCATAAAAAAAATATTTTTAATTACACTGATTTGCACTTGAATAAAACAGTTAAATCATCCACCAAAAAGAATTTTTTTTCAATAGTCGAATTTGCAACCAGAAAATATTTTAGTTACATTTTTAACACTAAAATATGGATTTAAAAAAAAAACTAATCTTCTACCAAAATAGTTGAATTTATATCCACATAATAAAATTTTGAACAAAAAATTTCATCAACAGGAGAAGGGAACTGCAAAAAACGAATAGAAATTGGAACACAAAGCAAATAGATTGCTACAAAAATTTTAATTTCATAGTTGCCTAATTTTTCCCTGACCAATTTTATTAATTATACCATTAACAATTTTCTGCTTTATTATCCTTAGCAGTCATTTGAAGTGCCTCTCATATAAATGACCTGACTTTCCCATTATTTCCACATTCTCCCAAACTACAGCCACCTGGTTAATGTTCCTGCATTGTTCAGAGATTAGACTGTAGAAGCGAATTTATTATTTATAATAGAATATTAAAAAATTAAATGTATAAGCTTAGAAAAAGGTTTGAGTCAGCTTTTTTGATTTAATATAGGGCCAAAAAAATATTTGATTGACTTAAACAAATATTTTTTTAAATAAAACAAAACTTTTTTTATTCAAACACTCTATTGCTTAATTCAAAATTTAATTGAAATATTAAGAATATTAAAGAATGTTAAAAATATTAAACATTTTTCTAAATGTAGAAACACTTAAGTACTTTCTTGCTGACCCTACTGATAAAGTTTTGGGCAATCTGTACGACTAATATTTATTTGAGTCAATCAAAAATTTGTTTGACCCTATGTCAATGAAAGAATTTGTGTAATTGGAATAAAAAATTTTCTGATTGTATAGTCAAATATTCTGAATCTCTAAGTGTTCAAAACTTATAAGCTACTAATTGCAATCAACGGTAGTTTCTCTGTCAGAACAGGCGCTACACAGATGATATGTCCACTTGAGAAAATGTTGCTGTTCTTGTTTTTACATTAAATGATGCTTGAAACTTTCCGAGAGTTCTTTCCTGTCTCGACGAAAAATTTTAAGTGAGTGTAATATTTCAATCCAAACGGTTTATCATTGTGGTTCCTGCGTATTTCCGAGATTGGAGTGTGGAAACCATACCATATTTTATGATCGACAGTTTCTCATTGTCCCAAAAAACTGAGGGATTTGAAAAAAGAAATATCCTAGTTCCAAATTTTCGGGACTAGCCAAGCCTATGATAAATATTAGGCTACACATCCCGAATTTCGGGATGTGACACTTCGTTTTTGATTAGGTATTGAAGCATTAGATTGATAGGAATGCCCAAATTCTTTATGAGGAACTTGGACCAACTTGGGAAGATATGGCATTGATCTTTTATTAGTTAATACTGCTATTTTATTAGTTGGTTAAACAATTCCATTAGTTGAAACAACTATTCAGTTTTCAGCAGATACTAAGAACATGGCTATCTAAACTGATTCAATAGCAATACCATATCTTACAAACTTAATAGTTGGTCCAAGTTATTATTTCTTTATTGAACAAGACTATTTAGTAGTTTGTACCAAAAAAATGGGGGATTTGAAAAAGGAGATATGTTATTTCCGAATTTTCGGGACTAGCCAAGCCTATGATAAATATTTGGCTACACATCCCGAATTTCAGGAAGTGACACTTCGTTTTTGATTAGGTTTTGAAGCATTAGATTGATAGGAATGCCCAAATTCTTTATGAGGAACTTGGACCAACTTGGGAAGATATGGCATTGATCTTTTATTAGTTAATACTGCTATTTTAGTAATTGGTTCAACAATTCCATTAGTTGCAGCAACTATTCAGTTTGTAGCAGATACTAAGAACATGACTATCTATACTGATACAATAGCAATACCATATCTTACAAACTGAATAGTTGGTCCAAGTTATTATTTCTTCATTGAATAAGACTATTTAGTAGTTTGTACCTAAAAATAATTACTGAATCTCAAATATTTTGAATTTTGATATTCTTAAGCTATAAGCTACTGATTCAACAAACGGTTTTTTATAGATTCAACTTTCTTTTGTGAACATCACCACTCTACTGAGATGTTCACTTGAGATGTGGACAGAAGTCCTAAAATTGTCCTATCTTTAAGACCTTTTAAAGGCATAAAAGGATCCAAAGGATGTCTTACAATCAGAGAAAATGTCGTCTTGAGATGAAAGCATCGTCCTTTTGTCTGCTTTGTTTTAAAACACGTGAAAATCTGTTTTCCACAAAGGGAAATGTTTGGCTACAAGATTAGGTGAAGTTTATCGTGGAAGAATAATGTTTCCTTCAAAAAGATTTTTTTTCGTACAAATTAAAATCCTCCTAACAATCAGCTTAAGAAACAACCTTTTGACACATGAGGATATTTCTCTGAGTATAAGGACATCAAGTCACATGGCATGGAGGAACAATCTTAAGATGTTTTTAGGATGTCCCAGTGTCCACTACGGATGTACATACTTAAATTTCTTATTTTAACCTGACAAGGACAAGTCTTTGATAATAAATTTTCAGACACAAGCCTAACTAGAATTTCTCAATCAAATGAAGAAATGTTGCAAAGTACTGGAACATTTGCTTTTGCTTTGAAGAAAGGATATGATAACGGTTTTCTCTAGTAAAAGATGTGAGATCTTTGAATGAAAAGTTGAATATAAAAGGATAGAGAAGGTCTTGGAGAGTAGATGTGATTTGTCGTTGTAAGCATGTTCCATACTATATCTTTCTCCACATGCTTTAAAGAAATGTGGTTAGAAATAGAGTTAAATAGAAAGGATAATGCTATTGCGGTGTCACAATCGTGAGCGTGTGCGCATGTCGTTTGTCAATATTTGTCTCATTGAAACATGACACACGACTGGCTTAGGTGGCAGTATTTTTTCCATAAAACGCACCCCAAGCCTTCAATGTGGGTGGAGTGAAATTAGATGAGGTATTTGTCATCAGACAATGATCATTTTACCTTAAAAACTCTTCCTGCTATCATTTTCTTTATTAGATCAAGAAGGTGGGATTTTTTTCTCAAGAAAGTTAGATAATTTCACAAGAACCTGAGGGGGTTAAAAAGTCATTCTTTTTGGCTGAAAAGTCAACTAGTTTTTCAAAATTATTTTGTTTTTGTTTAAAAACTCTTTCATTTTTTATAGAGTTTGACCTTTTTGTATTCAAAATGGCAACTACTTGGTTTGCAATTAATCGGTTATAGTTATGGTTTTTAAATTGTTAAACAACAAATTTGTTAAGCATTCGTCATTTACTGTTGAATTTAACTGCTTTTGATATAAACTAAAACCTTTTTTTCTTGAAACACTAATTAATATATTTCTCGTGAGTTTTTTGTTGAAAAAACTTTTTTTTTATTACAAATTGAACGATTTTATTGAAAAATATTTTTTAATTAATTTTTTCCTTCAAAATTACACTATTTGAATAAAAATTCCTCTGTTTTGTTGAAAAATGCCCATTTATGGTAGATTAATCTTCTTGATGACTAAATCCTATTATTCGTTAAAAATTCTTTTTTTCTCTTAAAAATTTAACTTTTATCTGTAAAATTAATTAAAAAATTTAAACACGTGAATCAAAATTCATGTGTTTTTACAATTAATTTTTGTTTATAGAAAATTCATCTCTTGATAGTAAAATTATATTTTTGCATGAAATTTAATTTTTTTATTTAAAATATCTTTTTCCTACTGAAAATTTAACTGCCATATTTTCGGTTGAAAATTTATATTTTTCGATAGAAAAAACTTTTTGGTTGAAAATTCATCTGTAACGTTAAAGAGTCTTTATTTTGGTTAAAAATTAATTTCTTCAATAAAACTTTAACTATTCTGTTGAATATTCATTTTATTTTAGTTAAAATTTAATTTAAAGATAAACATATAAATATTCCATTTTCTCTTTAAAACTGAATATTTTAGTTGAAAATTCATATTTTGTTTTTAAAAAATGATGCAAATTCAGCCACTTTTTTAAAAATGAATTTTTCGAGTTGAAAATTTGTTGTTCGTTCGTTAGAAACGCGTCCTTTTTGGACTGAAAATCCATATTTTAGGTTCAAATATTTATTAATTTAGTTAAGACTGCATTTTGTTTAATTTTAACTTTTTATTTCAAAATCTAATTTCTTAGTAAAACTTTACTTTTTGGGAGACAGATCATTTTAGGTCAAAAATTATTTTATTGATTGAAAATTTAACTATTTTCTCAAAAATTGGTCTTTTTTTACTTGAAATTATTTTTTTAATCTAAAAGTTTTGCTTTAAAGTTATAAATTAATTTCTTTCATTAAGAGTTTTATTATTTTGATAAAAATATATTTTTTTGTCGGACAAAAATTAATTTTTGAACCTGAAAATGTAACTATTTAATTTGTTGTGCAGAATTTATTCATTTAGTTAAAAACGTATCCTTTTCATGTTAAAATATATAATTTTCAGTTAAAAATTCATCTTTTCAGTTTCAATTTCATGTATTTTGTAAAAAATTTATATAGTTTTACAAGAAAATTCATCTTTAATATTAACAGTTTAACTTTTCGGTAGCAATTATTTATTAAATTATTTATTTTTCCAAAATTTCCTTTTTTTAGTTGAAATTAATTTTTTATACTATAAATGTAACTATTCGATTTTTGTTTGGAAATTACACACTTTTGAGAATTATTATTTTTTGTAATCGAAATTTCATCACTTTGGTTAAAAATGTATTTTTATTGGTAAAAAATCTTTGCAAAAATTCATTAAAAATTGTTTAAACTTTTTTTAAACTATGTATATATTTGTTGCTTACTTTGCCTCACGAGTAATGTTTAAAAAATAGTCAAAGTAAATTTTTGGGATACGGCTAATTTTTACCTCGTGGTCAATATTTTTTTTTTATAATTATTGTACTTCATGTTTTCTACAAAATTTTTAAAATGGACAAGTTCCCTGTGTAGTCAGTCGCTGTAACCTGATTGCAATCAATTAGGTGAATATGTGACTAGGACTATGTCGTGGTGAAAAATCATTGTTTTTTTTAATTACTGTGTTTAGTATTTTCTAGAAATTTTTAAACAGGAAAAGTTCCTTATGTGGCTAATCATTGTAACCTGATGTGGACAACGAGGTACCCAATGACTGTGCCCTGTTGATGAATCATTGGTTTTCTTTAAATTATTGTCCTTAGTGTTTTCTAGAAATTTTTAAACTGGAAAAGTTCCTTGTGTAATTAGTCATTGTAACCTGATATAGTCAATGAGATAGCCAATGACTATATCCTGGTGATCAATCATTGCTTTTTTTAAAATATTGTGCTCAGTATTCTATGTAAATTCTTAGACTGGAAAAGTTCCATGTGTTTGTAACCCGATTTAGTCAATGAGGTGGCCAATGACTATCCTCGTAATCAATCAATGTTTTGTTATTTTTCTTCTTGTGCTTGGTGTTTTCTATAAATTTTAAAACAGAAAATGTTCCTTGGGTGGCTTCGTGAGAACAATTTCTTAGCTAATTCTGAAGGTAGGAATCCGTGTAATCAACATTGTGGAGAACCCATTGATGAACAAGTTCCTTAGGTGGCTAATCATTGTAGCCTGATGCGGCCAACGAGGTACCTAATGACTATTTCCTGTTAATGAATCATTGCTTTTTTTAAAATTATTGTCCTTATAGTTTTCTAGAAATTTTTATACTGGAAAAGTTTCTTGTGTAGTCAATAATTGTAACCTGATTGCAATCAATTAGGTGACTATATGACTATGACTATGTGCTGGTGGAAAATCATTGCTTTTTTTAAAATTATTTTCCTTAGTGTTTTCTAGAAATTTTTAAACTGGAAAAGTTCCTTATGTGGCTAATCATTGTAACCTGATGTGGCCAACGAGGTGCTAAATGGCTATGTCCCGGTTCTCAACCATAGTTTTTTTTTAATTATTGCATTTAGTGTTTTCTAGAAATTTGTAAACTGGAAAAGTTCCTTTTGTTGTCAATCATTGTAACCCGATATAGTCAATGAGAAAGCCAATGACTATATGTCCTGGTAATCAATAATTGTTTTTTGAAATTATTATCTTTAGTGATCTCTAGAAATTTTTATACTGGTAAAGTTTCTTGTGTCGTCAATAACTGTAACTTGATTGTAATCAATTAGGTAGCCCATGACGATCTCGTGTTGATGAATCATTGCTTTTTCTAAACTTATTGTCCTCAGTGTTTTATAGAAATTTTTAAACTTGAAAAGTTCCTTAAGTGGCTAAACATTGTAACCTGATTTGGCCAACGAGGTACCCAATGACTATGTCCTGTTGATGAATCATTGCTTTTTTCAAAATTAATGCCCTTAGTGTTTTCTAAAAATTTTTAAAATGGAAAAGTCCCTTGTGTATTCCATTATTGTAACCCGATTTAGTCAATAAGGTGGCCAAATGGCTATGTCCTGGTTCTCAATCATTGTTTATTTTAATTATTGCGTTTAGTGTTTTCTAAAAATTTGTAATCTAGAAAAGTTCTTTGTGTAGACAATTATTGTAACCCGATATAGCCAATTAGGTGGCCAATTACTATGTCCTGATGGTCAATTATTATTTTATTTTATATTATTATTATTGTGCTTCCTGTTCTCTAAAACATTATAAACTGGAAAAGTTCCTTGTGTGGTCAATTATTGTAACCCGATTTAGTCAATGAGGTGGCCAAATGGCTATGTCCTGTTTCTCAATCATTGTTTTTTTTAATTATTGCGTTTAGCGTTTTCTAGAAATTTGTAAACTAGAAAAGTTCCTTGTGTAGACAATTATTGTAACCCGATATTGTCAATGAGGTGGCCAATGACTATGTCCTGGTACACGGAGAAAAATGGATGTTTAAATGTAGATGTTCAAAGGGTAAGATTTTCCCACCTAACATCCAGATATTCAT
>JAAAKG020083216.1:0-16702 GCA_010014905.2 Druon quercuslanigerum | reverse complement strand
ATATACAATGTTAGTAGCTTACAATCACAATTTTTTACATAGATACATACAAATATCCAATAATTTTATATTTTTATATTGCATCAACTTCCATGGGTTCATAGACTCTATATTGATATCCCCATGGAAGAGTATCTGTAGTGCCGGGGAGAAGCATTCGTTTATCATCATGCCAGCTGAGAGCAATCTTATCTTGGGTGATGGATTGGGCTGCTTATAATCATCGAATGCAATTGTTTTCAATGTTGATCCTTTTATACCTTTGGCTCGCTTTTATTTGTCCATAGGTTATGGGCCCAGTTAAAAATTTATATTAGTTGTGAATAGTGCAAGAAAACTAAAAGTGACAAAACTGAAAGAAAGCTTTGGTTTTGAGTGAAGTCCTTAGTGTAAGTGACAGTGGAGAACCTGAAAACGAAAAGAAACATTAAAGCCTTTGACGGTGAAAGATGTAGTGTGTGGAAACTAAGAATTAAAGCGTATTTAACTGAACTTGACATAATTAAAGTCATTGATGATGAAGTCCCAATCACACCGACCGATGAGTGGAAGAGAGCAGAAAGAACCGCTAAGAGTATCATTGTACAATATTTATCGGAATCTTTTCTTGGTTTTGCAAAAACAGACAGTACTGCGAAAGAAATTCTACACAATTTGGATTTTATTTACGAAAGGAAAAGTCTTGCTACAAAATTAGCGCTGCAAAAACATTTTTTTGGATTAAAGTTACAAGGCGACACAGCTTTAATTAAACATTTTACAATTTTTTATGATTCGATCACTAATTAATTATCGGCAGAAGCAAAACTAGAGAAGAATGATAAAGTATCACATTTGTTGTTGATTCTTCCTACATCATTTGATCTAACGTTAGCTTTTGGTAAAACGATACTTTTGTACCACGAAATTATACTGAGACATGAAAGCAGTGGTACTAGTTCTACAGTGTTTCACGTAGACAAAATTGATAAATCTATTAACAAAAGGAGCCATTATAAATTCAATAAATCATGGAAGAATAATCATCGAAAATCATTTCCAAGGGCAAGGAAAATTTATTAAAAAGAAACAAACAAAAATTTCAAATGTCATCATCATGGCAGCAAAGGGCATATGAAGAAAAATTGTTTCCATTACAATAGGTAACTACAGTACCAAAATGAGAGAAATAGGATAGTTCAAACTGTGCAAATGAGTGAACCATCAACATCACACGACATGGTAAATTTTGGATATGCATTCATGGCTGGAGACCTTTGATATTGATGAAGAAGGAAACAAAATTACATTTCTTCTTGATTCAGGAGCGTCGGACCATCTTATAAACATGGCAAACCTGACTCGAAACTTTATTGAATTACAGCCTCCAATGAAAATTTTAGTAACAAAGAATGTATCTTTTATAACAGATACTAAAAAGGGCAAACTCAATGTCATCAGCAACATGGGTATAAATGCAGTCCTCGAGGATGTCTACTACTGCTCGGAAGGGCCGTATAATTTACTTTCCGTTAAGAAGATGCAGCAATCAGAAACAACTATAATTTTCAATGAACATGGAGTTAAAATTAACAAAGGAGGTAAGGTCATAATAAAAGGTAAGCCTTTGTGTAATGGAACTGGTATTGATTTTAAAGTGAATTTAGAAAAAGATAATTCTAATATTCAAGCATATAATGCAAAATGCAATAGTTATAAATTATGGCATCAACTCTTAGGACACATGGAAAAATTTAAATTCATCGAATTAAAGAATAAACAGATGTTTTTTGATATTGGAAAAATTGTTAAAGTAATACCAAATAATAATTTGTGCAAAGCCTTGTATAAAGGGTAAACAAGCACCATTACCATTTTAAAAGGCGGAAGATAAAAGTCATGTTAAACGTTCCTTATTTATTGTTTTATTCGGATGTTTGCGGTCCAGTTACTCCCCCAACGATTGACAATAAAAATTATTCTGTATGTTTTATCGATGAGCACACTCATTATTGTGTTACGTACTTAATTACTTGTAAATCGGATGTAATTTTTTTTTAAATATTATGTTGCTAAAAGTGAGGCAAAATGACAATTACACGAACGCCTCAATTGAATGGTGTCTCAGAACGCATGATTAGAACGATAACTGAAAAAGCTCGTTCGATGATTTCAGACGTTAATTTAAAGAAACATTTCTGGGATGAAGCAGTGCTACTGCTACATATTTGATTAATTTAACACCAACTAAAGCATTGAAAATAGATAAAACACGATTTAACATGTTGCATGATAAAAAGCCTCCATTAAAATATTTGAGAATTTTCGGTGGTACTGTTTATGTTCATAATAAAACAAGAAAAACGAAGTTTGTAGATAAGTCTTTAAAAGTTCTTCTAGTAGGGTATGGACCGAATGGATACAAAGTGTTGGATGTGGAGATCGAAAAATTCATGGTAGTTAGGGATGTGGCTGTTGATGAGACGAATTTCTTGAAATCCAGGCCGCTAGGAAAGCCTGAAGGTGTCAATTTTGAAAACTCCCACGATAAAAGTGATCGATCTGTCAAGGTGTCAAAATCAGTATTAGAGTCTCATAAATCTGATAGTTATAAATCAGATTAATTTAAAACAGTCAAAGTAAGATTAGAATATCCTCAGGGCCGAGAAAGAGTGATAGACTTTAATGTAAACCTCATATTTCTTATAATGAAGATGATTTTCTAGATAATTATCTCATGTGTGCTCAGTCAGCTGTATGCAAAATTCCTACTTCATATCATGAAATTAAAAATAGGGATGATAAATTTTAATGGGAACAAGCCATTTAGGATAAAATGAATTATCTCTTAATAAATAAAACCTGGTCATTAGTAAAAAAAACCTGAAAATAAAAATATTGTAGATTGTAGATTGGTATTCACTATTAAAAATGATGAATTTGGAAATCCATTAAAATTTAAAGCTCGTGTTCTATGTAAAGAAAATCAAGTCTGTAAATTTTAATTTAATGTTATTTTTAATTTGAATAGTTTAATAGTTTAAATTAAACAAAAAAAGAAGGAGCACTAACCGATTTTCAACAGACACCAGGTTTCCTACCTTTAATGCACAGGTTGAATATGTTGATGTTCGTAATAATTTTTTTTTAAGATTGTTCGAAAAAGTCTTGATAATAAATTGTGCAAAGCACGATAACAGTTCAAATCTCTTTCATAATTTTCATTTCACTTTTTTAGGCATATGTATTCAACAAATGATTGATGCAAAGCGCTGTTTTATAGACGGAAATTTGCTATCCTTGTCTAGTAACATATCTCCCTCTTTGTCTAATTGTTCTAGAACATTCTAAATTATAATCGACACGTGCGGATATAATTTTTTAACAACGCAAAATGTAATGCGTCTTTGAAAATAACCTTAAAGTTGTTTACGAAAAATTGCACAGTAAAATTTAATGATAACGTCATTAGTTACAGAAGATTCAGCATTAGAGAAGAAAAATAGTAGCACTCAATTGAATCATCCTCGATTTTCTATAATCTATATTACTATCTATATTATTTTTTCAAAACTTTTATTTTAAATCTTTAATGTGTAATGAGCAAAAACTGACCTTTCTGAATGATAGCTGAAAAGTGAGCCTAAAGCTGTGGGTAAAAAAGCATTCGACCTCATCTCGAATATCGTTGTATGATGTAAAAAGCGATAAGCGCCGGGCAGTGTACTCTTGATTTTTATTTTTTTAAGTTATTCAATGTTCATGGAAGTTCTGGAATTAAATTCATGCTGCTTATTATCTCACTGGAGTCTCGAAATTGATTGCAGTATCTTGTTACAGATACCTCGTCCAGAGGTTGATGGCCCTAGCATATGGCAAAAGAATGATTATCAATCTTTGTTGCTTGACAAAGAAAACGAACTTTTGCGAGATGCAAAAAAAGTGATCTATAGAGAACGAAAGCAGAGACTAATGAAATGTGTGCAGAATCAGGCTGCTGATGTGTGAATGCTTCTAAAACGTTTAAATGCGCGTGGCTGTTATCTCTATTTCTCGCTCGCTCGCTACTTAATACTCGCATAAAGTGACAAAAACCACTGAACATTGGATTCACCATACGGAATAATTTTATTATTCGATTAACTTTAATTAACTTTAATTAACTTTAAATATTTTTTACTTATAATTTTCTCGAAGATTCTAGACTGCAGAAGAATTTTTTTCACAGGCTGGAATTTTTAGTGGAAATTATTATCTATCAGGAATCAATCAATCAAATTATTAATGAAAAACAGGATGCTATGCATAACCCGTATAAAAAATGTCACCTATAGACCTCCATCTTTTGCACATTAAACAAATAAAGGTAGGGATTCGTTGTTTAAAGTATTATCTATCAGGAAGCAATAAACCAAATTAACAGTCAAAATAGGATTCCATACGTAGCTCTGCATAACAAATGTCACCTATACACCTGCATCTTTTGCGCATTTAACGGATGTCTTATATAGAAGGAAGCAATAAATTATCCTTGTTTTTTTCACTTAACCTTGACACATGTATGTGATAACCTTGAACCTGTTTACATGAATTTCTCCAGAGTATTGCGCACTCGTTACGTCATCAGGACTCTTCGGGAATGTTCTCGATGCTTAGCACCGACACGAACCACTACAGGTCGAAGCGTCTCCATGTCGGTAAGGTAGGAATTTGCAGATAGAAAGCAGCCTATACATCTACTTGCGAATGTTCTGTTCGATGCCATTCATGAGCAAAACCGAAACCGCACTTAAATGTGGTTTCCACGATAATTGGAAACATTCAGAATTATTGAATTCAAACTTGAATTGTTAGAAATTAACCAATTCGAAAAATCGTTTAAAACTTAAAGCATTCTAAAAGTTGATTCTTGAAACTAAGTCGTTAAGAACAATTAAGTAAAATTTAGAAGAATTAAATGAGAATACATCAAATTTAAATCCCTTATTAACGTCCAATAATCAAGTAATTTGAAGAATTCCTGAAAACGAAATAAAGAATCTAACGACCTCAAAAACCACCATAAAATGTTCCCATTGCAATCTGAAAAAACAGCCTCTTCTTCTTCTCCTTTTCCCTTAAAAGAAATCTCTTTTATTTCTTTCGTCTTTTTTTGTTCAAATTTGGACCGTTAGATTCTTGATTTTATTTTCAGGAATTCTTCACAAACAATTAATTTTTAAGGTCAAAGCTATGACAGGGATCCCATCCAGCCCCTTAATGCTGATGTCAGGGGCCCATTGTTTCGGCTGAGTCGAGCGCTGGCGGTACAGTCTTCTTCAACAAGATTCAAGATTTGAACTGCGAACCCTACGTAGTTAGCCACAATCGCGATACATTAGGAACGAAAAAGAGAGACACTAGGATAAGGAAAAGAAAGGAAAGACAGTGCAGGACTACATAATAATCTTTTGAGATTCAACATTGAACATTTCCTTTTTTCTTGTTGATACTTTAATTATTTGTAATTGAAAGTATTTTTTTATTTTACTAATTCATTGCATGGATTCAAACGATAAATTATTCTTTCCACATTGGGGATGGAAATTCTTAATAGCTTATAAAATAGTAAGATATTCATATTCAGGGGACATTTTTTGGACTACTTGAACCAAATTTATCTCGAGGACCTATTAGAGCATACATTAGTATTAGTGGCGAATTGTTTATCGCGGCGACTAGGCTAACAGATTCTGGGAAAATCACTTAGCTCCATTTCAAATATTCGGTTCTATAATTGGCCGCTGTCGTTATTGCTGTTTTTGTTAATAATTAATAATAATTATCAAAATAACAAAATACTTTTCAGTTTAGTAGTTTATTATGCCGGTTACTCCTAGCTCTTTGTTGAAATCCCGCAAACTTTTCAGAAATGCCATTTTAAACTTTACTAAGACGACAGACTGGACTGACGATACTTGGTAAATTGAATTACTAATCTTTTAAACTGAATTACCTACCTGTAAAGATCGATATAGTTAATGGGGGAGGGGGTTGGGGGGTAATACGGAATTATAGAACCGAATGTTTGAAATGGAGCTAAGTGATACGCCAGGCTCTGTTAGCCTAGTCGCCGCTATAAACTAGTCCCCAATGAGGAGGGAATAATTTATTGTTTGAATCCATGCAATGAATCATTAAAATTAAAAAAAATACTTTCAATTACAACAAATTATATTATTAACAGGAAAAAAGGAATTTTTAACAAATCAAAATTTATTTATAATAAAAAATTATATCAGTTTCCACAAGTGATGAATTTTTAACCAAACTGTTCAATGTTGAATCTAAAAAGATAACGGGGCCCCTTAATATGTAGTCCTGCACTGTCTTTCCTTTCTTTTCCTTTTCCTAGTGTCTCTCTTTCTCGTTCCTAATGTATGGCGATTGTGGGTACTACGTAGGGTTCGCAGTGCAAACCCATTTACTCATTTTTAAATTATGCTTCAAGATTTGAAAAGTTGAATCATTTTAATCTAAAGTGCAAAGTTAATAAATTAAAAATCAACGATGAAGCATTTCTATGCAACTTTATGTTGCACTTAGGGGAAAGCCAATTTCAAAAGATTACAAATTGACTTACCGTCAACCGAGGCTAATTCCTGATCCGGGCCGAATTTGGTCTCTGCTTTTTCACCTATATAAATAAATATAATATTGATTTGTAAGAGACTAATCTTGCTAAAAATGTCAACATTTCACATAAATCGAAGGTTTGACTATGTCCAAACTTTCAAATGTATCTCTTAAATAAGGAATTCCAAAATAAGGAAACTATTGACGATTAAAGGCCTCCTGGAGAGGAATAAAATCCTTCTCACTCATTTTGTTTTATAATCTCATTTTCAAGTTATTCACAAATAACTTATATGCAATAATTTCGGGGCAAATCGCTAGAACTAAAATATATTGACAATGAAATTTAAAAAAACTTTTAACATTGTCAAATAAAGTTAAAAAAATATGACTGCACTTATTTTTTAATACTTACGTAGTCATATGATACATAATAAGTAAACAATTTAAATTATATATGTTATGTTCATACGTTACAGCTAATTCTTTTTTTTCCTTATTGCACTGGAACTTGGCTTTGTGCACGGTTTCGGTTATAGCGTTTGACGCAAATCCAGACCGCCCAAACATAACAGGTACGCGATCACATGAAAGATATCTGTTAGATTCGGACGCATGCTGACAGCTTACGCAACCTGTTGCAACTAACTCTGTGAGAGCGCGGACTTCCTGTTGTTTATCACGCTTGACTGAGCAGCCCCGTCCGCGCTCCCTGCATCAGAAAACCACCGCGGTATCAATTCTCGGAACGCACTAATAAATTTCACGGAAATCCAAGTTCCAGTGTACTCTTATTTACTGCTTGATTTGATACAGAGATATTTTAGCAAGCGTTTATAGCATGTCTTAATTTTAGGTACATATGCATGTAACAGTACTATGTCATAACCATGTACAACAGCTGTTAAAAGATCGAAACAAGTTAAGCACACGTTTAAGTCATGGTTTATGAAAAAGTGTATCGAATTAGCTACGGTTGCCAGTATAATTCATAATGAGCTGTCACATTTATATGACAGAAAAAGTCGCGAGAAACAAAAGACGCGAATAGCGTATCTCAGACATAGGATTTTTTCCGTCCTTTGGCTCTTTCCTCTCTTGATAACATAAACAAATCAAGATATACTACGGGATACCTATATGCTCTCTGCCTGGACGAATGCACGTGAATGTATACATTATGTGGGTGCATAGAAACTGTGCAGAGCAGTTAAAAGAGTGAGCATCGTGGACGAAAAGGGGGAGACGGAGAAAGGGAGGAGACAGAGAGATGTGATTTCGCCAGGGGGTGGTAAAAGAGACGGCGCGGCAGAAGAAAGAGTGAGCGGTTGGTTTATTGAGTCTCTCTACACTGGATTGCGGAACGCGAAACGTATGCGGCGCGAGCGCACCCGGTAAAGTCGGAGCGTTTATATAGCTTTCAAGCGCAGAAGCTTAATCTAATTTCAAATATAAATCTGTTTTCTCCAGGACTCCCTCTTTCTTAATCTCACCCTCTGAACCTCTCTGCACATCTACTAAAAAGGTGTAGCATACTCACTTATTTTACCTACATGCAACTATTATATATGAATAAACTCTTTTCTTCTTTCATAAAGAATAATTTCCTGACTTTTTGTAACCTTTATTGCTTTCTATTTATTATAGAGTAACTGACATATACATGATATATGCTACCATCAGCAATAGTATGGTGGAGTGGGGCTAAGCTGACACTTGCTCTTTTAATTTTAATAACAGTGGGCCCTAATGCCCTATCTTTATTGACAGTTTCGCGGCATTCTGCATGATATGGCACATTGGTCGACATAAATATGTTTACGGAAGTCATAAGTTTTTTCTGACGCTTGTTGAAAATTGTGTTTTTCTTTTGTGTTATTAAATTCGGATTTCCCTTTGATTTTTAATGTTTTTCGGACACCAAAATGCAAAATTGATGCGTGGGGCTAAGTCAACACCGAGCACGTCATCGTGCCTATAAGATACAGACAGATATAGAGACAAACAGACAGACACCTTTGTAAAAATCGTTTCTTCAGACTGTAAAAAAATGTTGTTCGACACCGTATTATGTATTGTTAGATCGAGAATTTAGTTTGCTATAATAATAAAACTTGAAAAATGTGTATTTTTTTCTTCAAACATTATAATTAAATGTCGACTTTGTCCCAGGAGGATGTCATCTTAGCTCCATGATTTATCGCTCTACAGATTTTTCACAACTTTACTTTTTTTATAATAAGTTTTAAACATAACATCGCATTTCAAAATCAAAAGCAAGATTTTTTAGCCAACTTAATTCTCGATCCAACAATACCTAATGCGTTTTGAAACAATATTCTTTTATATTAAATAATACCTTGTAAGGAAAGTGTCGGCTTAGCTCGACTCTCCCATACATTTATATTTTTCTAGGGATTTTATAGATTTTTGAAAAGCCTGAGTTTGGCCATTTATTAAAGAAATTAAAATCAATTAATACAGAACACAGTGAAAACTCTGAAATAAATTGTGTTTTGCTCCTAATTTCAAGACTGGGTACCATACATCGAAAAAACGATATTCTAATATTAAGAGTGTCATATTCTGACAGGCATATTTTTGGTAATATTCCTATTGAAGTAAGCGAAATCTATCTAAAGGAAAGATATATACTTAAAATGAGAATATAAGTAGGGAAGAATAAATGCACCAAGGAAAATGGGCCTTGCTCTGTTTAATAATTTTTTTTTAATGTTTCGTGTCACGTGCTTCTAAAGCAGTTAATTTTTGTGTGTAATGTTTGGCATTGAGTGTTTTGCGTTAAAGAAAAGTGGTAAATACGAAATACAAATAGTTAAATATCTTTTATCAAAATGTGTCAAAATGTAGTTAGTACATAATAATTTTGAGCTGAATAAAGAGTTTGCAACCTACAAATTTTTTGACTTACTCAATTTAACAGTATACTTAGTTCTGACTTTAATGTTCACAGTTTATTTACTTTTCTAATAAAGATTTCGAGAAGCGCTATTTATATTTATGAATTATATATTTACTTCACACAGTCACACCGAGACACAACGTTTATAGTCTAAGATTAATTATACCTTATTATCCTATAGACAAGAGCATATTATTTTCCTAAGGTAAGAGGGCATCCATCTTACATTAAGAATATATTCTTTGCGCTTATTTAAGTTGCAAATATTGTTCAGATTAGTGGGAAATTCTTAAAATTAGAATATCGTTTTTTTAAGTGATCTCGTTCTGAGTTGGGGTACGTAACTACTGTCTATTGTTTTTGCCGCAAAACAGTAAAAACAATTAACAGTAGGTGACTTTTTGTACAGCAAGTTCTACGGAGACGACACATTGTGTAAATGGTACCATTCACACTTTCAAGGTTAATTTTTGTCGTAGGGAAATGGTGTTCTAGCCTCATATTTTTACTTTGTTTTTTTTTTGTGAAAGTGTCCAATTTGAAATTTTATAATCATGATTCTTAAAGAAATTGTTTTCTGCAGTGAGAAAAAATTCTAGGCAACTCACATTGCAACATATCTCATTCGCAAGAGCTTTAAGTCTACAAAAAATCCGTAAAATTTCGGGAAGTTACATTGGCGGTGAGCCACATTGTGGCGAAATACATTGCGCAACCTCTCATTAGGAAATATTTAAAGTTCACGAAAATTTGCCTAAATTGCGGCAAGTCACGCCTGTGATTAGTTACAGGAATAATACAGGTCTCTCTCCTAACTTATTTCCAACGTCTTGTGGAGGTGGAAAGACACCGCTGTAATTTCTCACATAAATTATTTAGGTCACAATTTTAATTTTTTTCCTAATTTTCTGTGGACTATACATTTTTTAAATGAGAGATGCCGTAGTATGACTTGTCGCGAATGCGACTTACCGCAATTTTTCAAATTTTTTTTTGGCCTAAAATTCTTTCGTTGAGGGATGTCAATGTATATACTATTGCATTAGTAACCTTCGTCATTCCTTAAGTCTTGAAATAAGAATGATTCGAATTTGAGTGCCTTCACTTCAGAATAGTTAATTTTTAACGCCTTAAGGTTTACAATTGTTTAATTTTTAAGGGTTTAACAGAATTCTTTTACTTTGATGATAATATATTTACATACTTCAATATCAAGATAACATACTTAAACCGCAATACGAATGTGATAAGCAGGATTTGGTATAGTTGATTATGCACTAAACTCCCGATATAATAACCCTTAGTTTACACTGTTCCCAGAATGTGAGTCCTCGGCATTTTGGAGATGCTGGTACCGCGGGACCGAAAGAGAGTTCGTGCTGAGTCAAGCGTGACAAGACAACATTAAGGCCGTACTCTCAGATCTTCAGTTGCGTCAGCTCTTAGCATACATCGAAACCCAACAGAAATGGATAATCCGACTCAGGCTTTTTACATTTGGATTTCACCAATATATTCTGGGGGCCACTGCAAGCCATGCCATGAACCGTTCTTTTATCAGGAGTTGATTGTATTTTAGACGTAGCTGGCTAAGCATGGTTGATCTAAATTAGAAGATATTTGGGTCATATTTAGGTTATAAAAAATTTTTGAAAATAAAAATGTTCAGTTTCCTTGAAAACGGCTGAATGCATTTTGATGGCTCTAATAATATATTGTGCAGTGTATCACAGCAGTTATACAAAAATAAAGAGTCAGTGCTGGCAATTATAAAGAGCTAAAAAAAAATTTCGGAATTTTTTAAAACAAATTTTTCAATATAAACTTTTTTTGTACAGCCGTAATTTTTTTCTTATAAAGAGACTCACATGCTTAGTAACAACGGATAGTTTTGCCAGCATGATCCCAATGGTGCTTCATAGTCCTATTTTTTTGCCATTACATACGTCATGCACGCACATACTACATACACCTAATATATGTAAAATCTTTTTAAAAACTTCTATTTCTGTGCAAATTTCTACTTAACTGAATGTAAATTTTTATAGAAACATCTCAAAAAAGTTTTTTTCTCCTTTCTTTTTTAATAATAAATTTAGGTAACTCAAGTATTTAAACAAAGTGTGTTGTCGTGAATTTGATATATCCCTGTAGTTTGAAACTAATTTCTTTGCCCATTTATCAGGTAATTAAAAAGACTCTCGTGTTTAACGCATGAAATCATTTTTAGGTTGTGCCTATAACATAAACTAATGCTCGGAGTAATTCTGCTTAGAGTGTAGAGTGTTCTAAATTAGTAGACTGGGCGTACAACATACTCTAGCACAGTGCAGCAGAGTAAGATGAAATAACGTGAATAGCGTTCAATAACGTACGAGAACGCTGCAGTCAGTGGAGTTAGTGACAATTAGTGAGCCCTTCGAGCCGGTTTCATCAACCTCGGTTAAAAAGTCAATCCTCCGTTAAAGCTAGTTACGTGTTCCAACCAGTAGCATTGTAAACGGGGGGCGTTGGGGGCGGCCCGCCCCGGGCGCTTAGTACCAAAGGGTGACAATTCACTCGTGCAACTTAGTTAGTAGACATGATCTAAGGATACATGGTCTAGTCTTAATAGAAAACAGCCGCGGGTACCAACCCATGCTACTCATAAAGCCCGTGAAGTTAGCACTCCAACTCTAAAATATCAGATTTTTGTTACATGGAATCGTTTGGTGGTGTTTGGTGCTCAACTTTGAAGGTTTGTTCGTCAAAATTGACAAAGTTAAAACGACCACCAAACGATGGCATATAGCAAAAACTGCATATTTTGGAATTGGTGTGTCATTTTCATGGGCTTGGTCAAGATTGGTCGGTTAGGACGACTTAATCATCCTTTAGCCTAAAAAGTGCAGTGTCGTTGTGAAATATGGAGTTTTTATAAAAAGTTCTGAGGTCGTCTCATGGCAGATCACAGATAACGTGAATATAAGATGAATAAAACCGAAACAGAACATTAACAAAACATACATAAAAATTCACTTTTTTAGGCTAGCGTGGACACGTGCGTGGCATGAACCTTACTTGGATTGGGCGCGCATAGCCATATTATTGCTTTACTTCTAACTCGACCAGCGAGTAGCCAATCACGCGAATGATTTAAAGTAAAATATGAGTTATTTAGAAACGACTATCTGGTTAGCTAACCGCGCCCTCCAAAAATGTGGTGGAATGTGCAACAGGATAATCGAAGCTTAACTATGGCGTTAACTTTATCCCGCCGTCAGTTAACCAAAGATTTAATCGGGGTTGGTGGAACCGGCCCCAAGCTTTGGCATCGATGCTAGCGCCCACTTAAACCAGGACATCTCCTGTCCTTGCATCTCTTATGCCTTTAATGGTGACTTTCCTTTCATCCGGGCTTACTTTGCTGCGGACCAGTTTGAGGACGTCCGCATACTTTTTCCCGGCAGCTGGTTTTATGAACACTGCCTTCGGACGGGCACGTGTTGTTCTCCTTTTAGTTGGTATGGAGGGTCATTTTGTAGTACTTTCCTAGTTTCCTCCTCTGTCCGCGCGCCTGTTTTACCGTCTTCTGTAACTTGCTTTCTGCGGTTACGCATCCTTTGCTCCGCCCACACAGAAGCTTCTCCAGCTAGCTCTATCTTCTTTGGTGGACGCAGAAAAGAACCTTCACCAGGGCAACGCATGTCAAGAAGTGAAAGAATTAGGTTAACTAAGATAATTTGTTAATTTTAAGAGGAAAAGTTTGTTTTTGTTTTTTATCATGCACTATGACAGTTGCGAAAAAATCATTGAAGTTTGTACACAAACTATGAAATGGAATAACAACACACCCCCGTGAAGTTGCCAACCGAAGTACACATTTTAAAAATATTTTTTTTACATACATTTTTACGTCGTTTGTACTGTTTGTATACTCAATATTTTCGCTTGTACCCTCCTGGTTAAAACATTAGGTGCGAAAGTGATTTCGGGGGGCAAACTTCGCGTAGCCCCCCCCCCTCCAAATTCAAATTTCTCAAATTCTCTTTTTGTATACGTTTTTACGTCGTTTTTACTGTTTGCACCTTTGATATTTTCGTTTGTACCCTCTTGGTTGCATGGCTAAAGGCAAACAAAATTTGTGTGCCTTCCCCCGAAATTTGCATGTTTCAATTTTCCTTTCGGCTAACGTTTGTAAGACGTTGGTACTGCTTGTACATTTAATATTTTCATTTGTATCCTCTTGGTTGCCCGGCTAGCGGAAAATCCAAATTTCGTGTCATTCCCCCTGAATTCAAATTTTTAAAATTTTCTTTTTGCATACCTTTTGTACGTCGTTTGTACTGATGGTAAATTTTATATTTTCGTTTGAACCCTCTTGGTTGCCCGGCTACGGGAAAACCAAATTTGTATGCCGTCCCCCCGAAATTTGCATGTTTCAATTTTCCTTTCTGCTAACGTGTGTATGACGATGGTACTGCTTGTAAATTTCATATTTTCATTTTTACCCTCTTGATTGCTCGGCTAGAGGAAAATCCAAATATCGTGCTATTCCGCTATAATTTAAATTTTTTAAATTTTCTTTTTGCATACTTTTTTATACGTCATTTGTACCGATAGCAAATTTAATATTTTCGTTTGTACCCTCTTGGTTACCCGGCTACGGGAAAACCAAATTTTTGTGCGGTCACCCCGAAATTCACATGTTTCAATTTTCCTTTCTGCTAACGTTTGTATGACGTTTGTACTGCTTGTACATTTAATATTTTCGTTTGTACCCTCTTGGTTGCTCGTCTAGGGGGAAATCAAGATATTGTGTCATCCTGCCGACATACAAATTTCTCAAATTTTCTTTTTGTATACCTTTGTGCGTCGTTTGTACTGTTTGTACATTTAATATTTTTGTTTGTACCCTCTTGGTTGCCCGGCCAGGGGCAAATAAAAATTTCGTGCCATCCCCCCGAAATTTGAGTATTTCAATTTTTCTTTTTCCTAACGTTTGCATATCGCTTAAACTATTTGTACATTTAATATTTTCGTTTGTACCCCCTTGGTTGCCCGACTAGGAGCAAATCAACATTTCGTGCCATCCCCCCCAAATTTGAAATTTGAAATTTTCCCTTTTGCATACGTTTGTTCGTCGTTTTTACTGTTTGTACAGTTAATATTTTCGTTTTTACCCTCTTGGTTCCTCACCTAGGGGCAAATAAAAACTTCCTAATATCCCCTCGAAATTCGAAATTTGAAATTATCGTTTTTGCATACGTTTGTACGTCGTTTGTACTGTTTGTCCATTTAATGTTTTTATTTGTACCCTCTTGGTTGCTCGGTCAGGGACAAATCAAAATTTCGTGCCATTCCCCCGAAAGTTGAATATTTCAATTTTCTTTTTTTGTAACGTTTGCACATCGTTTAAACTATTTGTACATTTAATATTTTTGTTTGTACCCTCTTGGTTCCCCGACTAGGGGTAAATAAAAATTTCCTGCTATTCCCTCGAAATTCAAGATTTGAAATCTTCCTTTTTGCATACGTTTGTACGTCATTTGTACTGTTTGTGCATTTAATGTTTTTATTTGTACCCTCTTGGTTGCCTATCCAGAGGCAAGTCATAATTTAATGCTATGTCTCCGAAATTTGAATTTTTCTGTTTTTCTTTTTGCATAGTTTTGTACGTCGTCTGTACTGTTTGCACGCTTAATATTTTCGTTTGTATTCTCTTGGTTGCCCGGCTAGGGGAAAATCAAAACTTCAACATTAAGTATATTTTAATTGATATAGATTACATTTTTCCTATGAATAAGGCAAAGCTAAGATATGGACTTACGTGTTACATAGTTTTCTATTACATTATCGAGTATTTCTTTCTTTCTATCGATTGACATTTATATATGTTACACACGTCACATTACCGGCTTCTCCCCTATAGGGGTAAAGTAAAAATTGTGCCTATAGGCACAATTATTTTTATAAAATCAAATAAAAAAGTCTTGCGATGACTTTTCGCTAAGATAATTTTCAAATCCACAATAATTATTGATTATTTAAACAATCGTCATAATAAAATTCGGAACTGAGATATTTTCTAACGAACACGTTCAATTGTTTAACGAAACGACTAATAATGCCTTTCCTTTTGTAAATTTGCAAGGTTGATTCATCTCACATTTTGTACAATAACTCTGGATTTCGTTGAGCTAAACAGTACCAAACCCGAAAAATAACTTTTCTTCATTAGTTTGTTTATGACGTAATAAACCATTTTTTCGATTATTTTCAATCACGAGAAACTATTCATCGATAGTTTTGTCACAGATATAAGAAGTTCTTTGACAAATCTTGAAATCTTGAACAAAATGGTACTTATGAAAAGCTAAAAATCAAAAATGTCAAATTTGTTGCAAAATGAAAAATTACCTAAATTTTGTATCAGAAATCCAAATACACAAATATTTTCGACATTTGGAAAGCTTTTATATGATAAAATTTTTTATTGAAGGAATAGTGTAGGCTGACAACTGACTTTCACGCAGAATAAAGTAAAATAAAATATTAATAATGAAATAAGATGTTCTCATTTTCGCGCCCCCTTAGTTTCTTTCATAAAGTGTAAATATAATTGTGCAATTCCGTCACACTCTTAAAGCTGAGAAGAGGGTCGTGTTGGTGGAAACGAAACGTGTGTTAAATGAGTAGTTGGGACCCAATTTCTCCTCGCTGAAGACCCGTGCTATAGGGTGTAGAACGTTTATAATAAGCTGTTTTTATACACGTTAGATATTTTCAGCCTTGAATTATTAAAAATGACCTAAAAGTTAGAATATGTGCTATTGAGAGAAACCCATCTTTGAACTTTAAAAAAATATCCCTTAAAACGATATTTTGCTTCTTTCGCAGTTCTTTACAAAGTTTCTTATGAGGAAATGTCTAGGATTGCTTAAAAAATAGGACTACAATATTTTGTGATTTAAAAACAATAATTTAGAGGCAATTTGAGTTCAGGGTTTCAGTCTTTATACCACCCTAATAACAAAAAATGGTAAAATGCCTTATTGTGGCGAAAAGTATACGTCACAAAAATTTGGTCATATGAAAAAAAATATCAACCTACAAAAACTAGATTATTATTATTAATTTTAGATGTTAATTTTGTTTGTCTACTGGTCTGTATCAATATTATTAAAATATTGATAAATCTTAAGA
>JAAAKG020083205.1:0-16702 GCA_010014905.2 Druon quercuslanigerum | reverse complement strand
TATATATATATATATATATAAAATTGAAACACATTGAAAGAATTTTGTTATATCGAGCGAATCAAACAAATTGAGAACCGTTTAAAGTATTCAGAAAATTTTAGGACATTTCGAAACATTTAGAAGAATGCAGAGAATTCGGAAAAATTGAAGAAATTAGGAAGAATTCTGAGAATGAAACATGCAAAATAATTCAACGTGTATTCTAAAGGAAAATATATTTTCTTAAGATTTAATACCTGCTCGCTCAGTATCTGTGAGAAGTTGCAGCTTTGACATTCACAACCTCCTGCAAATTTGAAATTACAGGGCCCCAGATGTTTTCTGCAGACACGCTCGTCAGTACTAACTTTACAACAAATTTTTCTGATTATTTTTGACTCTAGTTTTTATGAGAAATCCAAAAATCTAAAAATCCCTTTGCTGGGGGTCATCAGTACGGTTTCGCAAATTTGGTGTAAAAGTGCGAGAGCTCAGGGTTTTTCTCGCACCACAGAGATTTCTGTCACGTCATGTAGCCTTATCGCTGAGGATCCATAGTAGTACCTTAGCACTCCAAAAGATCGCCCCTCAGTCGATCCGGCCATTCAAAAGTGCTTAGGGGTTTTCCTTCGGGACTATCCCTAGACGATTGTGTTTATTCAGTTTGTAGTCTTATTCAACAGTAAGCATTGTACAGGAACCTTTTGTCCACGACCCAAGGTAGATTTTATACTGTTTGGTCAGACAAGTTATTGACCTGTAGTTGCCTGGGCTAGGCAAGTCACTGTGAAATAGCAACAGCAACAGGCCGTGTCTTTAAGTTGCGGATGGACGGGTCTCTACAATACGGATTTTTTCTGAACATGGGTTCAGCAATTAATAAGCAGCCGCGGATATTTATCTAGGGACGGTTCCAAAGGAATATTCCCTAAGCAGAGGCTTAGTAACCGTCTCGAAAGCTTAACGGTATACGGGTGAGGTATCTAAGACGGTGACTCGGAGTACTGGGTGACTTTTCAGGGTATTCAGCCTAATCCTTACATTAGGAGCTCTACAAGGATAGACGAATCCTTTTCTTAGCTGCTCGTGGAAAAAACAATGATACCATTGAACAACTGCAAAGGTGTAGATGCTCCAAACAGAGTCGACCATCCTATTGAGAAAGGGACACTATGACCAACCACGGACGGCAAGCACCACTTGAAAGATGGTAGCGAGAAACATTAATTTTCAGGTTCTCAGGTTCCTCTTAAGTACCAAGATCTGGCTGAAATGAATGACTCTTATTGTGAGGGTATTTCGGAACAGTCTCACCTCTGTACCAACAATTGTTAAGCTTTTGGTGCAGCGAGAGATTTGCCGGATTTAAATCCAAGGCTTAAACCAATTTTAAAATAAATAGAACAAAAGACGCTAGCATCAAATGAACAAAAATGTTGTATGTGCAAAGCAAAATGCGTACCGTTTTCAGTGTCTGATTAAGAACATAAAATCTGGTAGGCTGTTTACGGAAAAGATTAAAAAGTTTATCCACGATCCAGAGGATCTACGATAAGGCACGGAAAATTCAAAGCCGCTCACAATCAAGCAGCATATTGTTAACAAAATACGGGTGTTTTCTGATACAAGCAGAAGAATGCTGAAGCAGGAGGGAATGGTTAGGAAATGGTTTCTCTCAAAAATCCACCCACACTGGACACAATAGAGAAAAGAAAGGTTTTAACAGAAAATACAAAAAATATAATGCGGTTCAAGAAGCATTGCGACAACGTTATAACTTCTGAGAAAAAATGTCTATCAATCACTATCGAAGAGATTAAATAAACACATAGCGTCAAGGAGAACTTTTCCGCTGCAGGACTTCTGGTCGAAGAACTTTGCTTCTAAGCACCAACATCTGGCCCACATCTTCATCTCATATTTGAAGGCAGAGACGCCCATTCCGCACTCCCTGGCAATAGGACCAGATACCACTATCTATACTACTATCTCTCGCACAATGCAATTCTCCTCAGTACCTCTGCAGCTACACTCATCATCCCGAACAAAAGGGTAGTGGCGTATTTTATATAAATGACCAGAAGATGTATGCTTCTCGTCTAAGCTAACTTCAGAATGCTTTAAATATAGTTGGTTAACATGATAGATTGGAATGGATCTTGGGTTGGACCAGTGTTCTAAGATTAATCTGAAGAGTCTTCTTCGATAGGTTTGGTGTTTAAATCCATCGACGTTGAACAAGCTATCTGCGACTCACATGTTCGCCATCCCGGTTCTAATCTACTCGTTCGTTGTGGTTCAATGGCTGAAGATTGGGTTTACAACCGTTGATATCACCAGATGTAAGATCATGCACATGCAGAACAGCTTGTATATCAATTCGACATTTCCGCGGATAAATATACCACGTCGTCAAGGCGGGCGCAGAATACTGAATCTCCAATGTCTACATAACCGATGTGCCCGATGTAAACTTTCGGAACACATGTCCCAGGGCAAATAAAGAAGAAAATAAAATATTTTAAAATATTTTGCAGTGATTAGAACAGACATAGGCTCCGGAAGCTTGGACCATGAGATTTGCATTTTTTTTTACTATTATTTATCTTTCGTTTAGACATACCTTAATTAGTAAATTTACTTTAAATATATTTCAGCGTAGACAGCTCATAATGTAATAAAATTTTGAATAAACATTAACAAACCCAGAAGCAATTTGGAGACAGATAGACAGATTCCCTAACAAATACTAGGTGATACTCACACCCCACCTGTCCAGGCAGCCAATCGAAATATTAAAAAACCAGATGTGAATTATCGTCGGCCACAACCGAATTGTTCTGGGTACAGCTCACATCTTTGCAAATGGAAGAAATCCTCTCCTAAAAATGGTCAGGAAGTACGAGACATTGTTATAAAAAAAATCGAGAACCTAACGATATTCATGATCGAATTCTTGGATCCAGCCGACAAAATCTCTGCTAAGTAGAAGAAATAGGAGAAGTATCGAAACTTGAAAAGGGAGCTGTAGCGACTGTACATACAATATTCGGTTAAAGCAATTCTCCTTGATATCGGTGATTTCGGAGATGCAAAACTATCACTGGTTGGCAGTCTTCAGGCCATACTCGTGTGCCACAAACATGCCAAGGCGGTTGCGAGATAGATGCGGAAATCCGCCACCCTTAGGTCGCTTCGAATCCTCAAAAAGCATGAGGGTTTCTCTAGCCCATCGTTTTGATTTCGTCGTACCATGTAGCCACCAATCTCATGGTGATGATACGTGGCCATCAGTGTGATTTTCCGCGGTTCTACTTTTTATAAGAACACGTCCTCTTGCTGCAGTGCATATACTCTCGTTTTCTTAATTTTCTTAAATATATACATGTGTGTGCGTTTTCGTGAAACAACTTCCATGCAGAAGTATAAGATATTCGCTAGCTCAGCTCTAGCTGAAGTCATTAGGAGTGAAGGAGAGTGCCCTAAGTGGGTCGGAAGCTATTTAATAAATCGTAGACAATGTGTCTCCCTCTCGGATCCAACTAGGACCTATGTATGATTACACATTATTTGCCGGACACAATAAATGATTTAATAGATATAATGAAGAATGAGTATGAAAATAAGCTTAAAGTTTGTTTTCATATGTATGCAGGTGATAAACAGTTTTATATACACTGTAGACCAAAAGATGTAGAAATCGCTGGGACCCTATTCAAAAGAATCCTTCACGCAGTGGCGGTATGGTCTAGGGTGCATGCTCTTTTTCTAAATCCGACCAGGTCTTCTTTGCTCGCCATAGGTAATAATATTAGGTTGTTAGACTTGCCAATCAATACTATTGACGCTAATATTTTACAATATGTGCAGCAAGCGAAGAATCTGGAACTAATAGTAGGGCAAGATAGGGAATTCAACGCTTATGTATCTTCTGAATTTCAGACAGCATACCTCCGACTCAGAACTTTGTTCCCATTTAGACAAAACCTTCCAATCTCAGTTAAACTGCTACTATGCAGTACCCTGGTACTCCGTCTTTTGGAATACGCCAATGTGGTCTATGCCCCTTTTCTCTCGGCAGCACAGAAGGCGAGGATCCAAAGGATCCAGAACTTCTGCCTACGTTTTGTGTATAGAGTACGTAAATATGAGCACGATATTCGTCAAAGATTGTAGGGCGCAAACATCCCTACGTACTAGACAAAATAAGAAATTTCAGGTCCCAACTGTTCGTACTGTTGAAGCAAGCGTACGCTTCTCACAAATTGCGCCTCGGCTCATAAAAAATTTGAAAAACTCGCTGGACCTGTATACTATCGCTGAAGTAAAAGCAGAGAGGACAGAAATGTTACTCCCCTAACGTTAAGTACCAATTCTTTAGTGTTAATTAATATGCGAATTTTAAGGCATTGAACTTTAACAAGTGAGTAGATTTAACTTACGTTTAGTTAGAATCTTGCAATGTTTGAAAAATTCTGATGGTTAGTTTCTATAGCAGTCACCACTGTAACTAGCTACTTGATGAAAAAACAAATGAATACATTGGTGATATAAAACATTTTTAAAAAGGAATGAGTGAAAAACCTTTTAAAGACACTCCAAAACGAAAATATCACCTGTGTTGAAATTATTATCAGTCACCTTAGTTTCTTTTGTCTTTCAAGCAATCTATTTTACAATACAAAATTATTATGTCAATTCATAATTAAAATTACTCCATCAAACAAAGCATCCTTTTACCGATATTTCTTACTTTTTTCTACTTGTCCATTGTTAATATTTTTGCACGCTATGCCACATTAAAAAAAAATATTAAAATTGGATGAATAGTTTCGGAATAAACGTAAATAATTTCAGCGCGGCGAATTTGAGTTATTTCTACTTGTATTCAATTATGAAAAGTTCCTAGAAATAAAGTATAATTGGATGTGGTCTATTAACAGTAATACTGTAAATGTATATGCGTTAGTATACATACTTGAAAGTGAATACATTGATGTGCACGGTTATATATGTTCTGAAATCAAGGATTTAAGTGTTAGAAATGTGTGATCTCGAGAGTACTATTTAAAGTTTCGAACAATTAATCAAAAAAGGAATTTTCTAAATTGATATTGTGGAGGTGCATTTCTAATTGTTCTAGGTAGTTTGTTCCAAAGACGAGCAACACAAATAATGAAAGACCTTTGCATTTTACAAGGGCCGTGTGGCTTCATTTTGAATACTGTTTTCCTTTTACAGAGTTTAGAATGTGTTGGTTGATCATCTTTGTCAATAAAATATAATAGGCTGAAAAGATAGTATTGAGCTTTATTACTAAATAGGATAAAAGCAAGTTACCCATACAAAATTGTCTTTTTTGGACTGCGTTAAGAAGTTCTGTTTTGACTCTATACTGGGTACTAGGTTCACTTGTTGCGATGTTATAGATGAACCGAATGCAAGCATTAGGCGCACGCTGAAGTTTGGCTCTTCGCTTATCTATAATAACGACATATACCACAGAGTCGTAGTCAAAGAACGGAGAGATGAAGATTTTAATTAGCAGATTAGGCGTTAGAAAATAGGTGCTGGAGGACTCTAAAGGTTTTCTTTGAAATATTAGCAACTTGTTCATTTCAAGTAAGAAAGCAATTAAGTATATAGCCTAAATCATCTCAGATTCCACAAAGGGAAGACTTCCATCATTTAAGGGAGGAGGAAAGGTTATAGTTGTTGCAGGTGAAGGAGAGGAAGAAGATCTTATGATTATAGCGTTAGTTTTAGCAAGGCTAAAAGTTAAGAGTGAGCCTCTAAGGGAGAGTTGTATCACCGCTTACTCCGCTTCTAATTGGTGCCGCGAAAGCGGAATTGGATGTTTTGAAATTGGCGCGACTTTTAAGTCAAATTTAATATTCAGACACTGATAGTGTATTAAATAAATAAATTAAAAATAATAATGTTTGAAAAGTGAATAACCATACTTTGAAAAATACTATTGTTTAAGAGTGTTTGATAAATGCTGCAACATCTAATAAATAGTAAGTAGAATAACAATATTAATAATTTATATTTGATCATTGATAATTATTAAAATCTAAAAAATAATTTTTTTAATGACATAAATCTGAAAAATATTAATTAACAAATTATTCATTAACTAAATAATAAATAATAATAAAGAAAATTAATTGATAAAATAAATTATTGAAACTTAAATTAATAATAAATAAATTAATTAATTTATAATTTGGCTAAATGAAATTTTATGCTACAAATTTTCAATTTAAAAAAAAAAAATAAAACGAAACAAAACATAGGGGGAAATTTTCTAATTGTATTGTATATGAACTAAAGTAAAGGAATTTTATTCTGAGGTTACGGCGTTTTCTTCAAAACCACTTGTTAAGAGAGGATTTATGTTACAAATAAAAAGTACATTAAATGAATAAACTAAAAAACGCAACACGAAAATATATTATAACATATACCCTCTTCTTAATAATAGTTCAAATTTAAACTATGTTTTTTATTTCCTAAATTCGGCTTGGATAATACAATTTTTTTTATTCAATCTAGGTTTTTTCTCTCTTTCTTTTTTCAAGTATTTCGCATCGCAAGTAATACAGGCAGTAGACTCCTTTTTAGCTTTAAGGGTTTGGAGAGGCGCAAATTTGTGAAATAGTCCAGGCAATCTGCATTTTTCAAAAGGTAAAGTACAGCCTCGATTTCACGTTCAAAATGTGTTTGAATACTTGTGTTGAACAAAGCCTCGTGTTATCCACCCGTGATTCTTTCGGCAACATTGTTTAAATAATTCAAATATATTTGAAAACTCGTTTTTTCACTCTGGCTCGACTGGATATTATAGGGAAGAATCGGTATTTTACCCATTTTTAACTCTTAAAAATCCTCGTCGAATGATATGTCGCGCGTTAAAATTGGCGAATTCACTAATTAGTTATTAACAAAAAATCATTAAAAAACGCTATTTTTTCAATAATTTTTTTTGTATCGTGCTAAATAAATAAAACATGTTAAATTATTGTAAACTGTCCGCTGTGATGATACAAATATCCATGGTTTTCGTACAAGTTTCTGCAACATATCATTCAATTTCTTTAGGCTTGCACTATCAAAATACTCGATTAAAAGTCGTTATTTCTATTTATTGTTTATTGAAAAATGCATTTTTTTATTGCACAATTTTATACGTGCGTGTAAAACTCAATAACTTCCCCGAATTTTTTCATAGCAATTTGTAACACTTACCTTTGCATTGCTGCCTCTTTTCTCTACAATTTAAAAAAAATGGGCTCGCTAGCTCCATTAAGAGCCAAGTTAGCTTTTTTCAAAAAATTGCAACGCCTTAACTTATAAACATGGAGAAACCGGTCTTTTTTTTAAATTTATAGTTAAAGAGTCAAACTGTATTATCCACTACTTGAAAATGCGAATATTACTTGAGTTTACCTTTAAATCGTCGAAAGTCCGAGGTACGAACTCGAACTCGGCGCACTGGATGATGGTGGGGGAGAGCGTCATCGCGCGCTCTGGAAACTGAAAAACTCGCTTCAAATTCGCCGCGCTGAAATTATTCGCGTTTATTCCGAAACTATTCATCCAATTATAATATTTTTTTTTAATGTGGCATAGCGTGCAAAAATATTAACAATGGACATGCTCCTGCATTGATTATACATTTACTTAATTTTTTGGACGGCGCTGTAAATTTTTCAACAACTTATATTTAATTTATGGCAATTTATTAATAGCAGGGAACCTTTGAAATAATAATATTCACTATATAATAGAAGTGCTAAAACAAAACATGACAATTACTCATTCTGAAAAAGTTTTTTATTAACATTTTATTATAATAAACTTACGTTCAATTAAAATTTACATCATTATCATTGTTTACAGGACTTATCAGAAATGCCGTCGAGGCTCATAAATAGAAAATAGGAATTTTCTTTTATTATTGTTACTTATAACATGTCGCTGTGTATCAAATTATTCGTCATCACATATCAAAGCAAGTTTCAGGGGAACCACTTTCTCACTTTTCAAATTCAATAATTACAATTTATACGAGTCTAATACAAGAATTAGATTTTATTTGATTAGACTTGCTATGACTTGAAAATTATAGTGCGAAAAGGAATTTATACTTTTTTATCAATTACTGTTATTTATCAATTCAATTGATCAATTACTGCTCTTTTAAATGCATTTATAACTGCATTTATAACTATAGGTATATAGTATATTCTTGCCCATTCAATAATCTGACTGTATTATATTTCTGTTATCGTTCACACGTTAGACCAACGATTAATGTTACTGTAATCATCATTTAATCTTATATCATTCTAGATTTTATAAGTCTTAAATAATAATTATTGCTAATTTTTATTAGTATTGCACAATGCGAAAATGAATGTAGTGTTACATTTTTTTAAGAATCGTTTATGTTTTACTGCAAAACATTTATTTTAAAGGTTTCCTGGTAATAACAATTTGTTAAAACATTTAAAAAATTATTAAAATTGGATGAATAGTTTCGGAATAAACGTGAATAATTTCAGCGCGCCGAATTTGAAGCGAGTTTTTCAGTTTCCAGAGCGCGCGATGGCGCTCTCCCCCACAATCATCAAGTGCGCTGAGTTCGAGTTCGTACCTCGGATTCACATTTTCAAGTAGTGGATAATAAAGTTTGACTCTTTAACTGTAAATTAAGAAAAGTCCGGTTTCTCCATGTTTATAACTTAAGGCGTTGTAATTTTTTGAAAAAAAGCTAACTTGGCTCTTAATGGAGCTAGCGAGCATATTTTTTTTGAAATTTTAGAGAAAAGGGGCAGCAATGCAAAGATGAGTGTTACAAATCGCTATGAAACAATTCGGAGAAGTTATTGAGTTTTAGACGCACGTATAACATTGTGCAATAAACAAATTCATTTTTCAATAAACAATAAATAGAAATGAAGATTTTTAATCAAGTATTTTGATAGTGCAAGCCTAAAAAATTGAATGATGTGTTGCAGAAACTTGTACGTTTTTTCATGTCTTTATAACATTTGTTAATTAACCGTTTTTTGTTATCAAAAACCGATTATTCATAACCTGTCAAAAATGCGAGGTCGAAAAAAATCATGGATATTTGTATCATCACAGCAGACAGTTTGCACTAATTTAACATTTTTTATTTGTTTAGCACGATACAAAAAAATTATTGAAAAATAGCGTATTTTAAGGGTCGACGAGGATTTTTAAGAGTTAAAAATGGGTAAAATACCGATTCTTCCTAATAATATACAGTCGAGCCAGAGTGAAAACGATTTTTAAGATACATTTGAATTATTTAAACAATGTTTTCGGAAGAATCACGGGTGAATAATGCGAGGTTTTGTTCAACACCAGTATTCAAACATATTTTAAACGTGAAATCGATGTTGTACTTTAGTCGAAAAAATACATTAGGCTGAAGCCATTTAGCCTCGACTAAAAGGCTTAAGATAGAAATTTTGTTAGACGAATAACTTTCTATTTACATCCTTTTCAATAAAAAAGCTTTTCCAGTCAATAATAGAGATGTTTTCAAGAAATTGGTTTCAACTTAATATCGTGAGATTGCATATAGATAGAAGAGATATACTAGAGGAGGGATTAAAGAAGAACTGGTATGAAATGCTGATAAGGTCTTGGTTTGAGACGAATCAGCAATTATCAAATCAATCTATGTACTAGAATGATCGGTGTGGTGGGTGGTTTTATGGGGAAGTATAAGTACAATGTTATTATAATTTGGTATAAGGTCAAAAATGTCAGTCTGAAGTTCCCTATAGTAGGAGATTTGTAAATCACATACACCCTGATCCTGTCATAGGACGAAGATACCTTAATCAAAAGATAATCACCAATAGGGTAATTGGTAGGAGGACTCACTCTCATCTGTACACCGCTTAAGCTGTTATGTATATAGAGCCATACTCCACCTCCTCTTCTCTCATCTCTACCTCTGCGGGAAATTGTGTAATGATCAAGTACTATGTAGCTAGATGGAATTTTAGACGTAAACCAGGTCTTGGACATGGCTATGATAAGATAGAAACAGAAAATAAACTGATGTTATATTCGTAGCAATGAACAGGTAAAGACTAAACTTTAACGTGACAAATATTTAAGGTTTCTATTTTTCCAGGGAAAAGTAAAGTTTATGTATGGTTAAATGTAGTAGTTTCTGTAACATGTTAGCCAGAAAAATCTAGTTTACGTCATTTCATTTTGAAAGAGGGAACACGGCACACAAAAAAAGAAAATGAAAAAAAGCAATATAAAGTAAAAATGGCAAATATTATTTAAGAGATTCATTGGATATGTAAAAAGATAAATTTTAAGGTGCAAGTAACCTGAGAGAATGCTAGCTCATAGGAAAAGATAGTCGCAATAGAATTATCATGCTCAATAAACAACAGGATACTGTTTAAGTAATTACAAATAGAGTGGAATAGAGTCCAGTATTTGTTGAAATGACATTGAAGATATAAGTTTAAAGCATCTTAAGTGGTACTATAGCATGCAAATTTAAGTGTACCTCAGAACTATACATCGAAAAAATATGACAAGAAACAATCTGAGTATTATTTATAGAATCTGGTGCTGGGGATAAAAAAATAGAGCTTTCAGTCAAAAAGCACAATATAGTCAAGTTTATTTTGACTCAAACAATGTTTTTTTAGAACATATTCAATCCCAATAGGATAGTTAGTCTCTCGATGGTCTGCAGATTAGCCAGGGAAATTTGGGCAGATCCATCCTCCTTGGGACAGATACTGGATTATTTTTTCTCTTCTGAGACTGAGGGCAATGGCGTAGATTTTCCTGTTCAAAGATGACAGGTCTCTGCGTACCTTCCGTCTGTCAACGAATTAATCTCGCAAGTGCTGATAGCCTAGTTTCGCAACAATGATAGAGAGGTTAAAGGATTTTGTAAAGAGTTTCACTCGGTTTCATAGTTTGAAAGGAGGTTAGTAGGTCTCGACGGTGGTGAGAAAATTAGTTGCCGGTTTGCAAGACCAACCATCATCTACTACCGCAGAGATGTCGCTGACGCTTTACCCTTTGTATTTAGGAATTATTTAGGAACACACAAAAACCACATTGACTAATACGTTTCATTACCAATACGTTATTTACACAATTTCACAAGATACAGTTATTTATTAATTTAAAAACTGCAAGAAACTAGCAGTTTCGAACAAGACCAATTTTCTCAGACGCAGCACGAATACACAAGGTCGCCACTTGCAAATTTTTATTATACCAGGTGTGATAAAAAAATAACGAGACTTTGCGTTTTCTGCCAATAATATTCGTGAATATCAATTTTGTCCCCGTCAAAGTAGTTCCCCTCGGTTATAATGCACTTATGCCAGCGCGTTTTCCAATCTTCAAAGCACTTTTGAAATTCACTTCTCGATATAGTATTCATCTGCTTCAGCCATTCTGCTTTTATCTCACCGATGTCGTAAAAACGTCTTCATTTCATGGATTTCTTCATCTTTGGGAATAGGAAAAAGTCACAGGGGGCCATGTCCGGTGAATACGGTGGTTCTGGCATCAATACGGTGTTGTGTTTGGCCAAAAACTCACGAACAAGTATTGAGGCATGAGCCATGACAAACTTGGTCGTTTTTTCGAATTGCTTCACGCAAATGACCTTTATGTAAGAATTTAAAATGCACATAACCGCTGAAACCGAAAAACACAGTGAGCTTTACGTTTGATCGAAATTGTCGTGCTTTTTTCGCTCTTGGTGATGTTGAATGCTTCCAGGTGGGTGATTGAGCCTTAGTTGCGACGTCATATCCATAAACCTATAATTCGTCACTTTTTATGGTTCGATCGATCAATGTAGGGTCGTTGTTCACCTAATTTAGTAAATTTTAAGTGATGTCATGGCGATATTGCTTTTGGTCGAAATTTAACAGTTTCGGGACAAATTTTTCTGCCACACGTTTCACGTCTAAGACATCCGTAAAAATTGTTTGACATAAGTGGTATGATATACCGACATCCTCAGCAACCTCTAATAGTAATTCGACGATCGCTCATAATCATTTTTTCCACTCTCTCGACGGTACCGTCCGTTACGCATGAAACTGGACTGATGCCCTCTGATTCATGAACCACATCCTTTAATTAGAGTCCTTTAATCCTTTAGTCAATACATTGAAATAATCAATTGAAAATGCAAAGAGAATAGACAAGCTTAAAGGCCAATCGAATTCTCCCCTAAGATTCAGGTTGCAAGCCTAAGGGCCAGTACCTGAGTTTACGCATAACACATAAAATTATAGCTAGCTTGAAAGTCGCTAGGCACAGATGCCTCCTTTCGTTTCCGAGTTAACTGCAAAGTGCGAAAGTCAGCCCCCTAATGGGATCAGTATTTTCTCTTCTGCATCCATAGCGGTAACATGGGCCTGTCTCTGTGCGCCAGCGCAGAATTGAATTTCATTTCTGAAGAGGCGCTGTTAAAAAGGTTCACCAGTAACGCCCCTATTGAGCATACCGTGGTAGGTTATGTTTTCCAAACAGTAGGAACCATACAGGTCACGGTATTCAGCACAACCTTGTCCTTTGAGGTTATCTGCGCATTGACCTCTCTAGGACACCCGAGGGTTAATGGAATCTTGGGGCAAGTAGCCATAGAGTATCTGGGGTTATAGGGAATAGTTAAAAGCAGTTGAGCGTAGAACTAATTATTAGCCGCCCCTAGTATGAACAGCATTCAAAATGTGTGATTCAAACCGAAAAAAAAAGTTCAAGCCTTGGGGAGGGATACAAGTAAAAGGGCGTCAAGAACTGTTTAAACAGCAACTACTAGCGGAAAGTTTTCTGTCGGGCAAACTGCTGGTCCATTAAATACAGAAAGAAACGCAATCCTTAGGGGAACTAGTCAACATCCATGTAAATATCCGATTCGTAGATCCCCCGCCGGCGAGAGAAGAAGATATCTTCAAAGAAATCGAGAGTCCCTGTGACTTCGATCGCCTCTTCAACACCCTGCTGAATAACGCCCAAAAAAAGTTGGACCTGAAAATTTCACGAAGTAACGAACAAGAATCGAAAATAGAATCGATCACTTGCTCCTCCGATAACAAAGTTAAAGCGATGGCCGAAATACCGATGAACCGAGATATCGCTGATAGCGAAACAGGTATCGAAGAAGAAATTTAGCAAGAAATTGTCCAACGAGAAATAGACGATTACTCTACATCTCTGTTAGTGTTAAAAAACAAATAAAAAGGAAATCGTCGGTTTCTTTGGGAGTTATAAGAATTAAACAAACATTGATACGCTGCAGACTTAATCGATGCGTAGATTTCTTCTTCCATAGGAATTATTATAGCTACCGAAAATAATAAGGAAAACCGCAGAATATCGCCGAGATCGGATGCTAATCTGAAATTCGCTCCCGATCCCAGCCAAATCGCGGTTAAATTTCAGCCATAACCACGTCTCACTACCGTGAGATAGGTGGTTACAGTCTGTGACGGAATCAATACGGCGATCCTTCGATTCTGCATTTTCCCCGCGAGAGCGCCGATGATAAGGACGATTAATTTAACAGAATATTCCGGGCACAATCGTCGCAACTCCCTTACAAGGTCTCTATACCTCTCTTTCTTTTCATTCTCCTTGACTATGATGTTTTTGTCAGCTGGTACCGAAAATACCATATTGTGCAAAAGAAACAATTGTTGAGAATATAATGTTCCAGTGTATGCGGCACTTCTCATTCTCGACAATTGAATATATTTCTCTAGGAGCGTTTAGCGGAGCGATATCAAGGTTAATTCCGTAAGAGTGACCGAGATGGTAATAAAGCACTCTTAGTGCCGCATTGTGCCTTTGGATGTAGGTCGTTGCCGCATGAGTTGGACAACTAGATAGTATGTGTCCTAGATGCTCGGGGTGTGCATGAAACGCCCTGCAGCTATCATCGGGAATGTCTTGGCTCAAAATGTAGCGACGTTAATGACGGTAATGAAACCCTCTGTGCCCGACTTCAATCCGGGTGATTTAAGGAAATCGAAAGTTAGCTCACACGACATTGAATGATCCTCCACATTTCTGTGGAAGATGCCGTGCATCGTCTTATCGAGGACCTCTTCCCGAAAGTTTTTCTCCTGTGCTTTCTGAATCCGGGCTTTCAGGAGTGAGTACTCGAGATAGATAAGATTTGATGCATTCTGATCACCCCTAATACTGAAGTTAAATCTGAGTGTTTCAGCAGCTTCCTCCGCTGCTTTGTACAGAAACGCTCCTATGCCCACTTCTTCATGCTTCCTAAACATTTTAAGATAAGGTCTTTTCCATTTGCGACTCTATGCGCTGCAGAACAGAAGACTTAGGATGCATGCTGGAACCACTCCAAATGAATAGAGTACTACCGGGACGGCAAGCATGTTCGTTGCAGATACTTTGTTCCTCGCCGACAGTTCGGAAGACCACATCTGCCGGATGAGCCACTTATATCTGCTTCGAAAAGTATCCTTTATAGATGTCACATCCTGAATGGGGCTCTGTGGCACGCCCAGGTACGTATAAGTCTCTCCAGCGCGAAGGTGTCATATAGCGCTTCTGTCGACGAGCTCAGGGTCTTCAGATTATGCCATTAAGTTTTCCTCGCTTCAAATAAACCTTGGCGCATTTTTCTAACCCAAATTCCATTCCTATTTCTTAAGTGTATCTTTCGACAATCCCTAAAGCTAGATGTAGTTGCTCTTTATTTTTATCATAGATCTTAAGATCATCAATGTAAAATACATGAGTGACCTTGTGCTTTCGATTTGAAGGTTTGCTGCAAAGGTACCCCTGGAAATGGCGAAGTGCTAGAGATAGTGGCAAGAATGTGAGGCAAAAGAAGAGTGGGCTCATGGAGTCGCCCTGAAAGACACCTCTTTGGAAAGTGACCTGGTTAGTTGTCACACGACTTTTTCCAGATAGGATAGTAAATCTGATTTTTCAAAGTGGCATCAATCTCTCTATGCACTTCACAATTTGCGGATGAACCTTTAAGCTTTCCAAAAGACAGATGATAAATTTATGGGAGGTCAAATCGAAAGCTTTCCGGTAATCAATCAAGGCCATCGATTGGTCACGCTGGTAGGATGCTCCATATTTGCAGACACATCTCTCGATAAGCAGGTTCTCCCGACATCCTGCTACGCCTTTTCCTTGACCCGCGGGGTTCATACATTTCTTGCCAAACAGGTCCGATTGCCCAAACAATCCCATCATTTAGGATAGGTGTAAATATTTTATACAGTGTGTTCAGACAAGTGATTGGCCTGTAATTCTTTGGGTCAGCTAAATTGCCAATTTTCGGCAGGAGTGATGTGCGCCCTTCCACCAACCACTCCGGAATTGGTTCTTCCAACTTCAGATATGAGGTAAAAATACGGGCCAGATGCTGATGTGTTGAAGGAAATTTCTTCCACCAAATGGTCTTGATACCATCTGGTCCTAAAGCGGAATAGTTTTTCATACCTCTAAATACTTTTTTCACCTCCTCGGTAGTGATAGTTGGGCATTCTTCCTCAGATGTTTTTATGAGGTCATCACACAGCTCCTTGAAGCTATTGATATTCTCTGAGTCTTCTTTCAGTCTATGTTGAAGTTCGTAGACTTCTCTTCAAAATACTTCGACCACCTCAGGTTTGAGCGGGCGGTCTTCAGTAACTGGAGCGTCTCGGAAGATTTGAGATGGGTCTGAGAGAAACTGTTGGTTTTCTCTCACCCACCTCTCTCTCCACTCTAGACTTCTTTTAGCGTCAGATAGTACCCGTATTCTCTCAACTATATGCTGCCTGATGGTCAGCAGCTTTGACTTGTTAAGTGTGTGATAACGGATCCGGAGATCGCGCGCGAACTTTCGAACCTTGGCGGTAAAATGCCTGCCAGATGTTATATAGTCGATCACACAATGAATTCGGGGCGCGTACTGTCTAGCCCAGCCTATCTTTATGGTGAGTTGATGCATTCGTCTTTTGGTCTTATGATCAACCGATGGTTTTATTTTACGGTTCGCATCAGCCAAAGCTCTCGCTGAATTATACACACAACAATTGATAGTCCAGAGGTTGGATTCTTTAGAAAATTGCCCACGAAGCTCTTCATCCATTTCCGCCAGATCTTTTGGCTTGGAACAAACCTGGGTGTTCATGTTTCTTCAGGTTATAAAGCACCGCTCGTCCTCTACCGGATGCCTGCCCATTGTTGATCTTGTCCTCTCTCTTTATCTGCTGCCGGCTTGTTCTGGCTCTGGTAGAGAAGGTGCTCCCCTTGCATTGCCTCTTTTTTGGAGTACTTCAACATGGTTTTGCAGACGTTGACGCGAAAAGTGCGATAGCTCTGAATGTTTCTCGTACCACAGAGCATGCATTCGTGCCATGTAATTCTCTTGTTCAGGGGTTACACTCGCTTCGTAGCATTCTAGCAAGTCGTGATTTTGTCACTCCATCAACCTAAAAGCCTCAAGATTTCTCCGGGCCACCGCTTTGATTCCATCTTCATTGGCTCACCCAGCTCTAGAGTGGTCAGCATTGTTGACCTACCCATTGTTGGGAGCCCTGCGCGTTCGGTTGTTTTGAACTGCACTTAATACAACTATGTTTGGTGTTATCATTGTTGTTCCCACGAGAAGCTAGGGAAAAGGGTTCGTCCATCCTTG
>JAAAKG020083194.1:4997-16703 GCA_010014905.2 Druon quercuslanigerum | reverse complement strand
ACGCTCCCTTGCGAGTTTTATTGAAATACAAGTGGAAACTGGAGTCTGCGTAGTAGTTGGACAAATAGTTGATCATTTCTACTGTGTATTCTCTTTCGATAGGCGTAAACATAGGGTCTTCAAAGTGTCGTCGTATTATAGTTAATTTCTTGTTGAAATCGTCTATCATCCAACCTAGGTTTCTCAGACATTCTTCCTCATTTTAATTTGGCATATTATCCCTTTCAATTCTTTTCTGACTTAGGCTTTCTGATTCATCCTAAGTTCGCTTCAGTTTATTTCTTGGAGAACTTGCATATTCTTCTTTGAGGTAATTTAATTTTGATCTTGCTGTCGACTCTCTTATTACCAGTGATTGTGGGTTTAGGTTTCTTGTACTTGGAGGTATTTAGTTTCCCTCTAATGGGCGTGTCGAGTATTTTTATGTTGGGCAATTTTTTCTCTAGTGTGATTCCTGTTTCCACTATATATGTGTCTTCTAGATTGCTACTGAGGTCGTCTGGACTGGTAAAAAGTAATGGTCTAGATAAGCAATCCCCAGCTTTATTCTCTTCACCTTTAACATACTGGACTTCATACTTTTATTGTTATAATCTAAGCCTGGTGATCCTTTTGAATTGTAAACTTTTCCCCTATTAGGTATTGACGGAGTTGTGTGACCGCCCATACGATATCTAACAATTCCTTTTGACTAATAGTATTAATTTACTTCTGTCTTGTTTTATGTTCTTGAAATAAACAAGCATGGGTGTTCGTTCTGTGATAGCACTGCACCCAGTACAAGGTTGGACGCGTCTGGGGTGAGCACAAAAGTTTCCATGAAGTTCGGGAATCGTAGTACTGGTGCTAAGCATAGAGTACTCTTTAGTTGTTCAAAACTTTAACTTCATTTGGGTGTCCAGTCGAACATGGTCTCTTTTCGAGTGAGCTTAGTCAGAGGTCTTGCTATACTAGAGAAGTTTTTTTTCTAAAGTTTCTATAGTATCCTGTCAAACCCAAGAAAGACTGAATTTCCTTCATTTGGAAGGGAGTTTACCCGCTTGAGTTTTTTATGTTTTAGATTTGACACCATCCATGAGGGGCGGATGGCCTAAATACTCAAGTTCCGGTCGTAGATACTCGCATTTTGTTGTTTATAATTTTAGTCCTAATGCTTTTATCCTCTCGAACATTCTGATTAAATTTTGGCTGTGCTCCTCTAGGGTTTTTCCTATAATTACTATGTCGTCTATGTACACAAAGCATTCTCTGCCAATTACACCTCTAAAGGCGTGGCCCATCATTCTTTGGAATGTGACTGGTGCATTTTTGAGATCGAAAGTGATACGGTTATATTCGTAGTGACCTTGAGATGATGAAAATGCAGTATATTTTTTAAATACCTCGTACATTGGAATTTGGCGGAAACCTGTACTTATGTCAAAAGCAGAGACAAACTTCGCCTGTCCTAATTGGTCGAGAATATCATCGATAACAGGTAATGGATACGCTTCTTTGTCGGTAACCTTATTAATGTGTCTGTAATCCATGACCATTCATAGTTTCTTTCCTTTTTTGGAGACTAGCTAAAGTACTCTGTAGTAGTCTATCATTTGTGTACTTGGTAATGGATCTCCAGGTAGTGTAAATACCTTATCATTTTATTTATTTTTATTTATTCAATAATCTGTTTTTTCGACCTAAGGTCGATACAAATGAGTAGCAATGTAAGATAAGAATATAAACAAAAAGTAATAATGTGCAACCAGATTAAGTAGCGGAATAAAAAGAAGTAACTTACAAAAATTATATGAGAGAACAAATTACTTAGGGGTATCAAGACAGTCACGTCTCCAGAATGAATGATCGTATTTGCAGAATCTGACGGACGTACAATGCAACTTTGCGCACCTCCTGTGAACAATTAGAGTTTAAAAGTCTCAGCCAATACTGGCTATTGACTGTCGTGGTTGCTGGGTGACCTAAAATTGATATTCTTGAGTCAGCATAGGCAGGACAAACAGCTAGCAAATAATAAAGGTCCTCTGTTACTGCCAGGTTACATATAGGACAGAATCTAGAGTCCGGATAGAGTTTAAGATGTGGGGAAACTTGGAGACTACATTAATGGAAGGATCTTTCATAGTTGGAACGCCAGAGATAATCAGAAAAGGTATTTAGAAAAACATCCATATTTCGAACAAGCGATGTAGAATCCAAACCAAGCCACATTTGCTCCGAGTTACTTAGAGTGAACATATTTTTGAGCTGGAGAACCCAGTTATACTTCGGCTTGCAATCAGGTTTTAGGGACATTGCCTTCAATTTAAGAAAGCATCTTTTAGGATACCTATCACCAGGCAGTCCCAGCAACCTCGACAACATCTTAACGCTGACTTAAATATATCATAAGCTAACTGTAATCTACCTATCTCGAGGTTGAGGGAAGAATTCAGCATGTATGTTGGTAAGCCTAGTATTTTCTTGAAAAAAGAGGAGTGTCTTAGTAGTCTTAGTTTGCCAGGCATTAGATTAAGATGCAAATAAAATTCTTGAAACAGCACCCATAGGAATATTCGCGGCAGACATTCTTTTTATGAACTCTTTATAAAAAAGACCCTAGTCCGATATGTTGACTCGGAGATAGACATATTGGCTCACTACTTCCAGCTGAGTTTGTGCGTAGAAATATTTGTATTTACATGGCCGACCTTTGTGGAATACCATAACTTTTGATTTTGCTTCGTTGACCGTTAAAAACCGGCCCATACAGTATAAGGGCAATAAGGTTAATTTTTGCCTGGGAGTAAGCGAATATGACTGTCATAAGCATGAGCAAGTAGGATAACGTCACATAAGTGATCGTATTGAAGGTTCTATGTGGTTTAACTGCAAACCTTTCGGAAGTTCTAAAATTCTATTAGAGCCTTTATAGCCTGTGGTACATTCAATCCATCCTTTTGTATTGGTCTCGTCTCGAGACTGAATATTCAGGATTTTTGCATACTTTATTTCTTCTGGAATTTTGAACGGACTTAAGTCGTAATTATAAAATGGTATCTATAATTCGCCTTGACGAATAGAGTAAATGCTACCTCTGATATGTTTATCACCTTCGATCCATACGTTTGAATTTATATTCTTGACTTGGATAATGCATACTTTCTCTGAATTTTTTTACATAGTGCCCCTCTTCGTAAAGGGGTAACTTGTTATTGCCTACAATTAAGAATTTTGGCATTAGCGAGTACCTTTTATACTTCTTAAAAAATGGTAATCCTATTATTGCAGATAGTGGTAAGGGGAATTCAACAGTATGGAATGTATGCAGCTTCTACTGTTTGACTTTGGTCATTTCCCATACGAAAATGTTTTCTCAATTTGATTTTCTCATGATTTTCTGGATATATTTCCGTCTCGTCATTTTCCTCGTATAGCTAGGCTTTTTCCGCGTATGTAGACTTCGTAGGCCTCTTGCTCCTCTATTTCTTCCTGAGACATTTGTATGTTGGTCTAAATAGTTTGTGTCTTCTTCCTTAATGTTTATTCCTGGATTTAGTTCTTTTTTCTTTGGAGATTTCTGTGGTAAAAATTTTGTTTTGCATAGCACTGGTTGGCAAAATGTCCAAATTTTACGCACTAGTGATATTTCATGTCCATTCTGTTGGCTATTGACATCGATTGGCTTGGGACTTTCGGTGTTGTATTTGCTTGCGATTTGGATTGTATATTCGCGGGTCGAAATTCCCTCTTAGGATGGTATTGAGATTTACGTGTTAATGCTCTTGGTTGACTCTTTTAACCAAGCTTCCATCTCAGTAGCCATATTCTGTGCTTCCCCGATATTGGATGGTTTCTGGGTTTTAACCAGTAAGCCGATTTCCCGTCTTAGGTTAATCAGGTATTTCTGAAGGCACTCAGTTTCTTGTATGTCGAGAGTAATTCTTCCTTTCATGGGTCTTTTACGTGAGGATTGCACCTCATTATTAAGATCTTTCCTAACTCCTCTGAATCGGTCACTACACTTCTGAGAGGTTTCAGCCACTCCTTGTCTGCAGCTGTCCAGCTTACTTCTCAAATGGCTAACTAGATCCACTTTTTTTTTATTTTCCCTCTCGGAATGTTGTTGATTATACATCTCCCGCCATCAAGGTGGAAGTAAACTTGTGAACGTCCAGTGGCTTTCTAACCAAATTGTTATATGTACAGCTGAAATCGTAGCAAATCGCAGAGATCCTCTCTTAAAAATGTTCAGGAACCGCGAGATGATTGGCTAACTTTTGCTCTTATCAGATCATCAGGGCTTAATTCAGTTACAGATACTGTTAATTTCGCATGCGAGGACGGTGTCATTTTCACCTTAGTATACCTTGATACACAGCGATATGTGCAGACTGTGTCATGTACACACTGAGTACCTAAGAGTGCCTTATTACCATCTTTGTCTCTCTTACGGTTTTGGCCGGGACCTTTCCGTGCCGAATGATCCGTGGGAGATAGAGTCAATGCTCTAAAAATAGAAGTGCCAAATTTTCTGGAACTAATATTTTCGGACAGCAATATCCGTTATCCACTTGAGGCCTGGCATCGTTTTTCAAGACTACAAAATCACTTTCAAGAAGAAGGAAAATGTGGGTAGGTACAGAAAACTATAATGTCCTTGATATCGCTGCTGGGGGGGGGGGCGAAACTATCACTGTTTCGTAACCTTAAAGTCATACCCTGTAACCACCCATCTGACTTTCGTGAGACGTGGCCATAGGCCACCATATGACCCTTTTTAAATTACGCACACACACGGACACACGTCGTTTCTGCTGGGATCCGGTGTGATTTTCATATATGACAATTGCTCCCATTGGGATCCTGCGGTGGTTTTTCCGTTGGAAGCAACTGCCATCTATAACAAAACACCGGATCATAGTAAAACAGCTGCAAATAACGCCTATAGCCATGTCTTATGATCGTGAATTCACAACAATAGGTTAGTGAAACCCTCGTTTTTCTTGAGGACACGAAGCGATCCAAGTATGAGACCTTCCTGCATCCTTCTCGGCCTTATGGACTTTCTGCCAATTAAAATTGGTGAAGAAACTTGCACATGTAGAGAATAATTGTTAAAATTATCAAGAAAAATCATAAGTAGCTTACAGAAACTACGATCCAAAGAAAAGACAAATTGTGGGCGATTTGCGCAAAAGAATAGAGAAAAGAGACTCTTAACATGATCGAATCAACAGCATCGTGAAAGAAGGGAAAAGTATCTCACACTTTATTGATTTAATAAGAGATAAGATTTAATAAGATTTGTGGTATAAGAGTGTAACATTCTACTTTTTCAGTATATTTCTATTCCTAAAATAAAGAAAAAATAACCTGTTTTCGACGAAAAAATCTCCTATTTTCCCTAGAATTGAACTGCAGGACCACTGTGACACCCCCTCCCCTGCTCTAAGTGCTTTCTTTGCCTCTTCGACAAAGAGTAAAAGACATTTCTACTCAGATGTTATGAGCTGGATCAGGCGGATGATATACTTAGTGCCTTTCTTCAATTCTAGTGTTGGAATTTTGCAAAACATCTTTCGAACAATTCTTTACCTCGTCGGGCTTAGGTTGATTCTTCACAAAGACAGGAATATGTCTGCAAGCGGCTGTTGATTCTTCCTGACCCACTTTTGACACCTGACACCCTTTTTAGTATTCTTCTCCTTGCGTCAGATAACACCTGAATTTTGTTAGCAATACGCTGGATGATTGTCACCAACTTTTAAATTTTCAGTGCATGATGGTAAATGCTCAATTCATGGGCGAAGATTCGCGCCCACTTCGTAAACGCCTCCTGGATGTTGTATATATATATATAAAGTATAAACGTTTCGCAACAATCTGCGGAATTAAGTGGCCTACCTCTCGCAAACTGGATATAAACGCAGAGCGTTTCCGCAACCCCTGCATTCAAAAAGCCCTAGACGAATAGGAAGAAGTTAGATTATTACCAGTCGCGGAAAGCAAGCACCCCCTGAAAGAATATGGTAATTTCAGGACAAGGAGGAACATTAAGGTATATAGATATATGTAAATCTCACGGTTGTGAGACGTGGTTGTGGCTGAAATTTTACCGCGATTTCGCTGGGATCGGGTGCAATTTTTCTGGTTAGCACCCGATCTCGGCAAAATCCTGCGCTTGTCTTTATGACAAAATTTTAACTATATATATTTGTAAAGAAGGATATTATAAAGAAAGAGGAGGAGAGGTATCATAACCCTAAAATAGAGCTGCAATGACTGTATCCAAAATATTCAGTTGAAGCAATTGTCCTTAAGATCGGTGCTCTTGGAAGTGCCACATTATTACTCTTTCGTAACCTTAGAGCCATACCCGCGTTTCAAAAATATGCCACAGCACTTGCGAGATGAATGCAGAAAGCTGTCATCCTAAGTGTCATTTACCATGGTTCTAGTGGTTCTGCTGCGACTAAAAATTACGTGATAATCACTCATAAATTTTATATGGATGACCTGTATGTTTCTGATTCAAAACAACTTTAGCGTGCTTTAAATATTTTCGTGGGGTACACAGAAGAAATTGGGATAGACTTTGGATTGCACAAGTAGCTAAAATAAATCTAAAATGAGGACGAATTACTGGTGTTCTCAGGAACCTTGTGCTTGTGGATATGAATTTTATTTTACATCTTGAAACTAGTAAGACCTGTACCTATATATAACCTATAGATAACCTATATTTAAATTCTCACCGAAACATATACAAGCGTCTTCTTTGACATATTTGGCCTTCCCATCTATTAGCGTTGTACAAGGGGTCCGTGACTAACATGCTTACCCTCCCAGTTCTACTCTACTTGTTTTGGATTGTTCCATGGGCGAAACACGAGTTTACGGTAAATATAAATATACCTGAAATTACGTTGAAGTGCCGATACTCCGCCGGCGCTGACTTCGAATCAGCGGTGGCGCGGTTCTGAAGCAAGATGGCTGACAACGGCAGCGCAACCGTCGTATATATATCTATACACATATATATCCCACGCCACTAAGGCGGACGCGGACTTTTACATTTTCAATTTCTTCATAACCGAATTATTCTGAACAGACTTACATCTTCGCAAATGGAACACTTTCTCTCCTAAAAATGGACAGGAAACACGAGATTGGCAAAGGAGCGTTTCTTGACCAAGCCGCGGAACAGGCAGTAGAAAATTATTCCTCGGCGAAGGAGCTAACTTTTGCCTTTCCCAGATCATCTGGACCTAATTTAGGTACAGTGGATTTCATTTCAGAATGCCAAGATGGTGTCATTTCTACTTTAGTATACCGTTACCGCAAATCACGTCAAGACATTTATAGTCATAGACGTAGCGTATGACAGGCAAGCAATGAGTACATAGAACACATACTATCAAGGTGTCCTTATCACGCGGGCACTAAGTATCGCTGCCGAAAAAACGTGATGTTGAATACGACACAACCCTGACAAATTTTATGAACCTAAGATTTTCACAAATTTGTCTTCATTGCATACTTCAGTCCTTACGTCGTTTTCCAGGACTTTGTGATCGAATTATCGGCTCTGGCTGGATCCAACATCATTTCCAAGATGAACGGAGTTTAGCAAAGAAAAAGTAAATTCATAAATAAATTAAAATTAAAGAAAACATATTAGAGGAGGGAAGTGGGTTGAGCAGAAATCGATCGTGATTTACGAGAAAATAATCCGAGCTTATTCACCTGGAATGAAAAATTATCAAGATAAAGCCCAAGTGAAGATGATCCGATCAAAAAGAGACATGGATGAAGAGCTTAGCTACCACCATAAAGAAAGAATGAAACAGTAAACCGTGCGAGCGTGAATACCCGCAAGTCGAACAAATTCAACGACCTAAACACATGACCGATCACGCCAATCGTTCAAGCTCATCTGATCAGAGTTTATATATCATGCAAAAACTTTGACTGTTTAAAAATTACTCTAGTTGACCGCGCATGTTTACAAACCGAAAATTTGCAACATAACGTGCTGGAACAATAAGCCTGCCGCTAGTACAACAAATCCAAAGCCATACCTCGCGTGCTCAAAAGATGACGAGGCGCGTGCGATATGGATGCAGAAGGCTCTCATCCTTAGGTCGCTTCTTGTCTTCAAGACAAACGAGGGTTTCAGCAGCCTGTGATTTTGATTTCTTCGCGCTTATTAGCCACCATTATTACGGTGGTAAGACCCTGTGGTTCTTTTTGACCTATTTTTTAAGTTACATGTACATGGGTAGTAATTAAAAATCAAGTAAAAATTGTAATTGTTGCTACAACTTAAAATATAGGATGGCAGTTACTTCCGTCACCATTATAATTGGTTGGTGATTCTCGACTCATGAAATCTCGGATGTTAAGCAGAAATTGTCTCGGTTGATGTTCGGATGGGTGACCGTTTGTGAGTCTCGCTTAGTCGTACGCTTACTGTGTCTAAATACTCTTCATAGGTCTTATGTCGATTATTGGTTTGGGCAATTTATGTTATTTAATATCTAGATCCAAACATGTATGTCGAATACCGGCTACGTTCAGGTATACATTGGATAAAAAAATGACCTGTGTTTAAACCCTTGGCGACTAATAGTTTACAAGATATGAGTTTGTTAATTAAGGGTAACATATATTCGGAGAGGCTAGCGTTTTAATGGATTTTTATTTATATATGAAATACTCTAATCAAATTTTTCTTTTTAGATCCTTTAAGTTGAAGGTTAAAAGTATTTGAAATTTTTTTATGCTATTCGAAATCCAAACATGGAGGGGGGGGGGGCTGCTTTTCAAGAACTAATTTATTGCCACCAACTTCTACGAAAAATTTACAATTCAGATTTACATTTTTAATAACAAATTGTTATAAACAGTCATGTTTATATATCTTGAAGTGTACACAGTTATCGAAAAAAAACTAATTTTTTTTGGTTATAACCGTTATAACTTCTGAATTTATTTTTGTTTTGTATTTGCTTTCTTAGTTTAGAGATAATTTTTTTATTGCTTTGATTCATAAATTGTTGAATTTGGTAGGTTTAAATTTAAAGACTTAAGTTAACGGAATTTTTTCTGATTCTTAAGTAGCCGTTCTGATATAGGCCCTGCAATGTTTTTATTATGTTTATATTCGAAAATTATGTAGAAATGTGTGTTAAACGACTGGTATTTATGTTTCAGCTGCAAGATTAAATCATGTTCAGTGGAGAACTTCAATTGCTAACTTTAATTTGAACGATGGGACCATGGCGGTGTAAAGACCATTTAAATGCAAGAGTCATGGCTTCGAATGGTTATTCTAACCCGTCTGCTATGGCCAAGGAATCCAAAGATCACTCACCACCCTGTGAGTCTGTGAACTGTATGTGTGCTTGGATCAGCGATTTTTATTTTCTTACTTTAGTTAAAATCCTATTACTTATGTAAATAGGTAAATAACCATAACATCTCGACCTTAAGTAGAGACCGAAAGCTTGAACTGGCATCTGATTGTTCCTTTTTATTTACTTTGCAACACTTCAAATTTTATCATTGTTATGCTTTTCCGTAGTTGTTGATATGATCATAGAATTTTTCAAATATTTGCCTCACAATTTGCTCATAGTGGCTTCTTTATTTTTCCTATTATAAACAAAATTGGGGTGCAGAAAGAACGGCCTACGAAAAGCTAAGATAGTATTGGCTAAAAAAGCGCTGCCATGTAGTGAAAATTGAAATCAAGAATACGTTCGACACTCATAAAAAATTTCTTAGGTTTTATGCAAAGGAGAAATTGAATTTTCTATTGTTGTTTTTAAAAACAGAAGCTTGGCATATTTTCGGAAACACTTTTTATTTTTTTATGATTTGCTACAGAGACTGGAAAACCTGAGAAACTTAGAAAAGATATTAGATTTTTTTTAATTAACTGGAGAACCTTGAAATTTTGTAAAGAAATCATTCAAAACTATTTTCTCGAACAAAGTTAATCGTAAACTTAGAAAAGATATTAGATTTTTTTTAATTAACTGGAGAACCTTGAAATTTTGTAAAGAAATCGTTCAAAACAGTTTTCTCGAACAAGTTAATCGTGTGCAACACAAATTGTACATACAGTATCAAAACGAGAAAATTATGGTTTTTTAAACATCAGTGTGGTCGGCTCATTGAAGGAAATTATGTAGTAAGGAAAACAGAGGGAGAGAAAGGGAAAGAGTCAAACACACCAAACTCACGCTCTTTTCCTTATCCTTTCTCCTTCTTTTTAATTCTGTTAGGAACTAACAAATTTCGAGGTCGATGAAGATCTCTTCCTTGGAGTAAATTTGATAGGAAACTATGGATAAATATATCACTGCCTTTAATTAATGTGTCTTTGTCAAATCCACTGAAAAAAATCAGTTCATTTTTTAAACGATACTGCAAAACTTCAGGTTTTGGATATTTTGCAAAAATTTATATTTATCGTATTATTACGGCTTCGCCAAAAATAAGAAAATATACTCCATTTTTGTGGTACGATATATCTCTTCTTAAGAGTCTCATAAATATATCCTATATTTTTAATTTAAAAAGAAAATTCTCATTAGAAATTATTATATGCAAAAATTTTATCCATATGTACACATTTTTTCTTGGGTACAGATCAGATGGAAATCTTTTAAATTTGGTTTAAAGAATACATAGGTGTATTTAGGACAAAAAATTTTGCAGGTTACAGGAAGGAGAATCTTTTAAAAATTTGTATTTAATAGTTTTTATATTTTTACATTGAGTTCGTATTACTTCTAATATAGTTTCTCAAACACTTTTATTCATAGTTATACAATTCATCGTCAAAATTTTTCAATTTTCAACGAATGTGATTTTTTGAGGCTAGGTTGCGTCCATTTATGACCGTCATTTTCCTATTTTTCACTTTTGATACAAAAATATGTTTCAAATATGGGAAAATCCCTAGAGTTCTGACTATTTATTAAACCTAAATTTCATTAAATTTAATTTGTTTAGTACTCTTTCGTCTCTTATAGTCCAATATAGAGCACACTTTACCTTACAAATTATCCTAGTGCAAAGTTTCAGGAAGTTCACTTTAGCCAACGAAACAATTAAATCCTCTTTAATCTATGATTACCGGTTGGAGCGATAATTATCCCGTTTGAGGGTAGTTTTAAAATCTGAAATTCATGGAAACTTAAATTGTATTTTAAAGATAGAAAATAAATTTCATTTTGAAAGCCTTAGATTGTCAAAGATTATTATGCTTTTTTTTGTAAATAATTCATTTAGTCTCATTTACAAAAGGAAAAAAGCTCTTTCGAGCCCTTTACGAGCTCTGTTAAACCTTAAAAGTTGCGGCTTTTCCTCCCAAAATATGGACCTTTGTTGTTTGTTAAACTGTCGTCTTTTTCGGCTCACGGCTTCAAAGAAAAAAATGATCAAAAATCGATTTTGGGGGTCACATTGAGCAAATTTGAGTCGCCACGGCCTGTTAAACCTTGTAAAAACAATATTTTTGTCGTGCAAATTAGGTTTTCTTATAAATTAGATAGAAATCACGTTCAATTAGACCAAACTTTAGAATGGTTCAAAAATGCATTGCAAAATTTCTTTCTCTCTAGAGGGAAAGAACCCGCAGCCGCGCCCCCCCCCCCCCTGCCAGCCCCGCGCACCGAGCGAAGGTTCGCGGCGCGCGCGTGTGCTTTTTTG
>JAAAKG020083183.1:0-15986 GCA_010014905.2 Druon quercuslanigerum | reverse complement strand
GTCCACCAAAAAAAAACATTCTTCCAACTTTAATTTTTAAAACCCACCCCCCCCCCCCCCCCCCCCAAGCGCACGAAATATAACCCAACTATCGAAAAAATACCTTTTTACGCATTATTGTTCATTTTTAGCAACTTGTCGTGTTTTTTTATAAAAATAATTACTAATTGACAACTTAAATATCTCCCATGACTCTTAAAAGCAATTTTTAATTGTTTAAACAACTGTTACTTACTTAAACAATTATTTCTTCCGGAAAATGTGAAAAAGCTTGTATTTTTTCAATGAAACTTAAAAGTTAGTAATTGTTTAAAATGAATAAAATTTTCATAAAACATTATAAAATATTTAAATAATTAATTATTTTTTATTTTAAAAATATGTAAAAATTGAGACAGAGATTTCAACTTTTATCCTCTAGTTGGTATCATATGCTACTTTTTGTTGAATAATTAATTGTCATAAATTTCTTCTAATGAATTACAAATTTCAAATTCAAAATTCAAAAACATTCAAATATTTGTTTAAAAAAATTTTACTTGCTCAAGCAGCTTTCGTTTGAAAACTTTTAAAAAATAATATAAAATAGAATGCATACAATTATTTTTTTACTGTATAATGTATAGAAAGAATATATTACAAATTTCTCAATTATTTAAACAAACTGAATTTGTTTAAACCAAAACTACTTTTAAAAAATATTTTAAAAATCGCATTTTATAAATTAATCATAATATTAAATTATCTTGAGTACTAAATTCTCCTGAAAGAATTATGTCATTGTTTACACAATGATTTTTTTTAAATTTCCTTCAAATTAAAAATAAATTTATAAGGAATAAAAATTGTTTAAGTAATGACGTGAAGTTTTTAAAAGAATTTACTACTTCTCGAAATCATTAAATATTATGTTAAATTCATAAAATAAGATTTAAAAATATGGTTGAAAAATTAATTGTTCAAAAATATTGTATTTTTTATAAGGATTAAATCTCTTTTAATATACAATTTTTATACACTATATAGTCAAAAAAATAATTTCATGTATTCTATCTTATATTATTTTTTGTTCAAGTTTTCGAAAACTAAAAAATTAAAATAAAGAATTCCTTCTCCAATAAAAAATTCAATAAAAATTTTAAGAATAAAAAATGTCCTAGTTCAGAAAAGAATAAAAGAAAATTCCCCCTTTTTATCTTGAGTTAAATATGCAAATTATAGAATTTTTTCCCTTAAACTCATTTCAAATATTAAATAAAAATAATAAAAGTTCTCTTTTTTAATTCATAAACAAAAATGAGAAACAAGAATTTCCTTTTTCTTAAAATGAATAAAAACGTTAAAAACACACAAGATTACATAATTACATAATTATATAATTGAATGAAAAAGAAAAAAAAAATTTCTTAGGATTTAGATAAAAAATGTCTCCTTTTCATTTAAAGAAAAATGTTTACAAAGATTCTGACCTTTTTAATTTAATGAAAATCTCAAGAGAAGTGTTAATAATTAAATAATTTCCCCGTTTGTTTTATAAATGAATAAAATACAAAAAAATTTTTTAAATAAATTGTTTAATTTTAAAGTCAGAAGAGCCAATTATCCACAAAACAGGATTTTTACTCGAAAATATCACCTTTCAACAAAAACAATTAATTTTCTGCGATAAGGTTAAATTTCTGATTAAAAAAATTTTAATTTTAAACAAAAAAGTTCATTTTGAATGAAAAGGATGGATTTGCAAATGAGATTTTTTTTTGATCAAAAAAGACTAATGTTAGCAAAGTACGCAAATTTTTAGGTAGAAAAGATAATTTCAAAAAAAAAAATCATTTTGCAACCCCAAAAAAATGAAATTTACAACAGAATAGTTATATTTTCAGCAAAAGAGATAAAGTGTCAAATAAAGTGATAAATAAAGAAATATATTCATAACAGAGTTCAACCATGACGATGGTTTTCTATATGAAAAAATTAATTTTCTAAAGATTGACTAGTTCAATTTTCAATTCAACAAGAATGCAAAGACCAAATTTGGACCGCAACGAACAAACAAAAATGCTTGAATTTTAATCTGAAAAAATTTTTACAAGAAAATAAAAAAATTATAAAATTTTTTTTTGTATTACAATTGGAGCATTTTTGTTTGTTTTTTGTGGTCCAAATTTGGTCGTTCGATTCTTGTTTTTTACAGGAGTTCGCATCAATTTTATTATTGGACGTTAAATAAAATTTTTAATTTGAATTTTAATCTAATTTGAATTTGTTAAATTTTAAATTCATTTTTTTTCTAAAATGAGAAATTTTTATACAGTTCAATTTTTGACCAAAAGGTTAACTTGCAACTAGCGAAGTATAATTTTTATTATAAAAGATATTAATTTTTATCCGAAAATAGAATTATTACTTTGCTTCTGAAAAAAAATAATTCTCAACAACAAAGTTGAATACTTCATTTTAGAACCAAAGACTTTAGATTTCATGCAAGCATACCAAAAAATGAAATTTTTTAACAAAGCACATTAATTTTAATAAATATTGTTGAATTTTAGTCATAGGGAAGAATTATCTTTAAAACGGTTAATTTTCACCTCAAAAAATATTATTGAAAAAAAATTAATTTTCTACCAAAAAGTTAAATTTTCATAGAAATAGTTTAAATTTTAACAAAAATATTAATCCCCATTTTTAATAAAAAAAGGTGAATTTGCAACAGAAAATATTAATTTTCCATAAAAAATAGGAATAGACTGTGCGAGGTCGCATTCTATTCCTAACCTAAAAAAAATTTTAAAAACTGAAAACTGTTCTCGAAATAAATTCGGATTCAGCGATCCAAAAACGTATAGAAATGTTTATCTCGTCTGATGGACAAGAACTTTTTTTTCGTGGGCATGTGTTATGAAATAAATGCAACAATACAAAAAATGTAAAATTTTTATTAACGATACAGAAAATTTCATATAAACATGCTAAAAAGCTAACATTAAGATTTTAATTTGTACCTGAATATAATAAACATCTGAGGCTTTTCTGGCAATAAATTTTAGTTAACCTAACTTTTTTCAAATACACTTTCTCAGTTCCCTTTAAACTACACACAGATTTTTCAATATTAAACTGAAACTTCCCTGTCTAAAGAAACAAAACAGAAAAAAATACTCAGCATAAAAATTAGTTAATTTATAATAAATAGGACCCAGAGGCATGGCTTGGCGTGAAATGGCAGCAGCAGGAGCCAGTAATCCCAAATCGGCTCTCCAACCGCACTGCGCATGTGTTGAACCAGTATTCTGATTGGATGTTGTTCGCGCTCTTATTTGAATTGTTAAAATATGCGAATCTATCTTTAACAATGTATAATAACTTTGAGGTACAAAAACAGTCTCATATTATTTCAAATTAACATTAGTGAATAAAAGATATTCCTTCATTTGAATTTAAAAACAATAATTTATGTTTAAATTGTAGAGATAAATAATTAACTTACTTTTCAACCTAAAAGACTTTTTTGTGCTCTAAAAATAAATTTTATTGATTCTAGAATGATGATTAATTATAAAATATTGATTCAAATATTTAAAAATTAATGAAAAAAAACCATTACATTCAAACAAAAAAAAACTTTACTTGAAAGGTTTTTTCAAAAATCGTGTAAGTGCCCTTTTTATCAGAAAAAAATTGAATTCCTTTAAAAGTTCTCTAAAATTCCATCGTACATTTTTGTTAAAAAAATTTTATTTTTCAATTGTTTTAAAATACGATATGCGTAAAAACTTTTTACAAATTATTAAAATTGTAAATTTTTTGAATTAAGTTTAGGCGCCAAATTTAGAGAGTAGAGCGATTTCAATAAAATTTTAAATTAACAGAGAATAAAATATTTGAATTTAATTCACTGAGGAGAATCTGATTTTTGCGTTTGCGGAAACGGACGAATACAATTAATTGACTATTTTTTTTTATATCAATTCTTAAGCACCAAAAGCGGAATTGTATTTCCGATAAGCTTTGAAATTTCAAGTTCAGCGAACCGTAAGCAACGACTCGTTTCCATTGAAGTAAAGATGCTGTCAGTGGATCCGTCTGCTTTCAACAGGTTATGAAAGCGCGTGTCATTGGAAAAATAGTTGAAGGGAAAAGTGCTGAAAAATAGAAGAAGTATATAATTAGACATCTCGGCCCTGACATCCAACTGTCTTTTCAGATGTAGTTTCTCCGACTGAAAAAGATACGTTCATTAATTTCTTTGATATATTTTAATAATACAAGCATTACCAATCGCGCGCTATTCGCTTGTTTACTTTCTCGATTTCAGGGTAAAAATAATTTTTAGAACTTAATAATAAATAAAAATTCCTGAAAAAATTGAAGAAGATTTTGCACATTTTAAATCAAATTTTAACAAAAAATCTCGTTTTCAATAAAAAGATCATTTTTAACGACAAAAAAAAAAATTAACCCTCAACAAATGGATAATTTAAATAACTATTTATTTTTTATATTTGTTTGCTTTGTTTTGCAGTTCCTGTTTTCAGATATGTCATAATTTTGGTGCTATGCGCGCAGTTTTTTCGATTTATAGGAAGAATAATTTTTCTAGAAAATAAATTTTTTAAATAAATTTTAATTTTTTGTTGTTTTTACGATAATATAATAAAAAATTTACTTAAGACTCTTAAGAAAGTTAAAAAAGATTTTTAAAGATTTCAGATATTTCAAACCAAATTTCAACAAAAGTGATTATTTTAAACATAAATTTCATTTTGAAAGAAAAAGTTTAATTCTTAACTAAGTATGTGATCATCTTTCATTTTCAATGAAAAATTTCATCAACAATCTTGCGCTACACGCGCACATTTTATTTCGATTTAAGGGGAAAAATAATTTTTATTGCATAATAAAAATGTCAAAAAAATAATAATTTTTTTTCAGTTATTCATTTGTCTTTATTTAAAAAAAAAATATTAGAAAAAATGAGTTTTGCAGTTTTGTAAAATTCCCTATTATTATTAAATAAAGATTCCTGAAAACATTGAAGAAGATTTTGGAAGATTTTGCACATTTTAAACCAAAATTTAACAAAAATGATCATTTTTAACGATAAAAAAAATATCAACTCTTAACGAATGACGAATTTAAATAACTATTTATTTTTTATCTTTGCTTGCTTTTCATTTTATATAAGTATAATTTTCTTGATTTTATGAAAAAAATCAAACAGATAGTTCCTGTTTTCAGATATGTCGTCAATCTGGCGCTATGCGCGCAGTTTTTTTCGATTTATGGGGAAAAATAATTTTTATTGCATAATAAAAATGTTAAAAAAATATTTATTTAATTCTTTTTAATTTTGTATTTGTCTTTGTTTTATAAAAATAAAAAATAAATATCAGAAAAAATGAGTTTTGCAGTTTTACAAAATTACTAATTAATAATAAATACAGATTCCTGAAAAAATTGAAGAAGATTTTGCACATTTTAAACCAAATTTTAACCAAAATTATCATTTTCAACAAAAAAGATCATTTCTAACGACAAAAAAAAGATTGAACCCTAAACGAATGGCGAATTTGAATAACTATTTATTGTTTATCTTTGTTTGCTTTTAATTTTGTATAAATATAATTTTCTAGATTTTATGAAAAAAATCAAACAGATAGTTCCTGTTTTCAGATATTTCGTCAATCTGGCGCTATGCGCGCATTTTTTTGGATTTATGGGAAAAATAATTTTTAATAAAAAAGTTTTTATTGATTATTATTAATTTTTTAATTTCGTTTGTTTTTACGATAATATAATAAAAAAATTCTTATGACTCTTGAGAAAGTTTAAAAGGATTTTTAAAGATTTCAGATATTGCAAACCAAATTTCAACAAAAGTGTTCATTTTGAACATGAAAAACAATGAACAATGTTATCAACAATCTTGCGCTACACGCGCACATTTTTTTCGATTTGAGAGGAAAAATAATTTTAATTGCATAATAAAAATGTAAAAAATATATTTATTTAATTTTTTTAAAGTTATTCATTTGTCTATTTTTAAAGAAAATATTAGAAAAAATGAGTTTTGCAGTTTTGTAAAATTCCCTATTAATAATAAATAAAGAATCCTGAAAAAATTGTAGAATGTTTTGACAGATTTCGCACATTTTAAACCAAATTTTTACAAAAATGATCATTTTCAATAAAAAAGATCATTTTTAACGAAAAAAAAGATTAACGCTTAACGAAAGGCATACTCAATCACGCGCACATACTTATTCGATCCGGGACAAAAAAAATTTTAATAATTATTTATTTTTTATCTTTCTTTGCTTTTAATTTGATATAAATATAATTTTTTTGATTTTATGAAAAAACTCAAACAGATAGTTCCTCTTTTCAGATTTGTCATCATTCTGGCGCTATGCGCGCAGTTTTTTTTGATTTATAGGAAGAATAATGTTTAATAAAAAAAATTTTTTTTAATAAATGTTAGATTGTTAATTTTGTCTGTTTTTACGATAATATAATACAAATTTTCTTAAGACTCTTAAGAAAGTTTTAAAAGGTTTTAAAAGATTTCAGATATTTAAAACCAAATTTCAAAAATTTCAAAAAAAATTCAATAATTTCATAAAGTTCACTTTGAACGACAAAAGGTTAATTCTTAATTAAGTATGCGAACATCGTTCATTTTCAATGAAAACTTTTATCAATAATCTTGCGCTACACGCCCAGATTTTATTTCGATTTGAGGGGAAAAATAATTTTTATTGCATTATAAAAATGACATAAAAGTATTTATTTAATTTTTTCACTCGTTTGTTTGTCTTCATTTTTTGAAAAATGAATAAAAATAATAAAAAATGAGTTTCGCAGCACTGTACAATTTCCAATTATTAACATTTATAAAAATAATATTATTAATAATATTTAACATTATAAACTTGACGGTTTGTAATATTAACGAATTCAAAAATTCACGAATATTAAAATACCTGTTTTTCTAATAAAAAATTTATTAATTGGAAATTTTTTAATTCGGGATTATTATTTTTCCGGGAAGTTTTTTATTTAATCGATAATTTCTAAATTCAGTAATATTGTATATTGTCGGGAATTCTATTATTCGAAAATTTACCTATTCGGTAAATGAAAATTTATATTATTTAAAAATATATTTAAAGTTTTGGAAGTACTTAATTTATGAGAAAATAAATCAATTCTTGAGAATATTTAAAAATGTTTTCAAAAATGCAGATATTTGGTTGAGAATTCAACCAAATTAGAACTGTTTTGGTAAAAAATTTTTTCTTTCTTTGAAGATTCATCATTTTAGTTGAAAAATGTATCTATTTGTATGTAGAAAAGTATTCTCTTTGGTAAAATATTGATAAATTTGGTTGAAATAAAATTTTTTGTTTAACTTTCAAATCTATAAAATCTTTTTTAAAAAGAAATAAACAATTAAACCTTAAAAAATAAATATTTAAAAGTCTTATTTTTTTAAGACTAATTTTCCGCCTTAAGTAGAAAAAGTAAATCTGGATTCTTTAATTTCAAAATTTATTGCATCCTTTAAAAACGACTTTTTAAATTCAGAGTAATGCTAAGTGTTGATTTAGCAATAATCGTTCATTAACATAAATTTTTCCTTCGCTGACTTTTTGATTTATTGAAATGGTCCTGAAATAAAATTTCGTTTGAACATAAATGCGGTGAAAATTGACTCGTATTGAAAATTTTTCACCAAAAAAATATTTCTAAGAATTTCTGTATTTAAAGTAGAAAAATATTTTATCACTTATGGAGAAGCTGACAGGAACGTTATTTTATTGATTTATATTTTACCATGCACGTATTAAACCAATATCCGACAGCTGCAAACCAACTTCTTCCTAGCTAAGCATATTTACTGAAAAATATTCTAAAACGAGAGTTTAAAAAACTTTTATAATGAAATATTTATTAATAAATTTAAAGAAGGAAACAGAACATTTAAAGCATTTACAAAATGTTCTACACATCATGTACACTAGGGTGGTGTAAAAGAAACAAGTTTCAATTTTTTTTTTAATTTTATCACTGTTTTTTTAATTGGTTTGTGACTTCAAAATAATTATTTTTTTATTATGTTAAATAATTTGTACAGATAATTCCAATGTTAAAAATTGAAATATTTTAGTTTTTTGTTTGTAATTTTATGAAAGTAAAATGAAAACGTTAAGGGTAATTTATTAAAAAAATTATTATAGAAATATGGAAAATAATATCTGATTTAATTATTCTTTAAGTCGAGTATCTTTAGGGGTGAATTTGGTTGAATTTGATGATGCGCTTAGTGGAATTATTGTCTATTACTTATTTTAACGTATTAAAAATTATTTTTAAAAAAATTTGCTCATTAGCTTCCCTTGTTCCTTCTCCCCTTCACCCCCCCTTTCACGTACTTCTCCTCTACTCATTTACCCTAACTTACACTACTTACCATCCCTTCACTTCCCCTAATTTTTTTGTCCTTAATTCCCCCAAATTTGCCACTCTTAAGTTCTCCTAAACCTCCTCTCATCTCTTCTTACTTTTCCAACTCCATCTTCAATTTTTCTAATTTCCTCCATTTTTCCTTTCCTCATATCTACTACTTCACCTACTTCCAGTCCTCTTATTTCTCCTAACTTCCTTACTTCCTCCTGCCTTATTTCCCTTACTTTTCCTCACCACACTTCCCTACTACTCCTCTCTTCACTTTCTCTCACATCACTCACTTCCCTAAGATATACTTTTTCTAAATATTCGTACTTACCCTTTCCCCCTTTTACCCTTATTTTCTTCTTTTCATTTTCCCAACTTTCTTTCTACTATTTTCCCGCAGTTCTTTGTTTTTTCTAATTTTTTCCACTTTCCTTTCCACCAGTTCTAATATGTTACCTATTTCCAGTCATCTTAGTCCTTCACCTTCCTCCTGCCTCATTTCCCTTACTTTTCCTTACCACACTTGTCCTACTTTCCCTCTGATCAGTTTCTTTCAGTTCCTCTACTCCTCCTCTCTTCACTTTCCTACATTTCACTCACTTCTCTATTACTTATTTTTTTTCTGATTATCCGCACTTACCCTTTCCAGATTTGCCCTCGCTGACTTCTTTTCATTCCCTCCACTTTCATTCCACTAATTTCCCCTTCATTTTTCTTTATTTCTTCTTAGTTTCCCCACCTTCCTTTTTTTTTAAATTTTCCCTACTTTCCCTTTCCTCAGTTCTACTACGTTACCTATTTCCAGTCCTCTTATTTTTCCTCACTTCCTCCTGCCATATTTCCCTTACTTTTCCTCACCACACTTACGCTATTTTCCCTCTGATCAGTTTCTTTCAGTTTCCCTACTTCTTCACTCTTCACTTTCCCACACTTCACTCACTTCCCTATTACTCATTTTTCCTGATTATCCACACTTACCCTTTCCCCATTTACCCTTCATTCCTTCTTTTAATTCCCCCACTTTCTTTCCACTAATTTCCCCTCAATTTTTCCTTATTCCTTCTTACTTTTCCCACTTTTCTTTTTCTTCTTCTAATTTTCCCCAATTTCCCGTTCCTCAGTTCTACTACGTTACGTATTTTCAGTCCTATTGTTTCTCCTCACTTCCTCCTGCCTTATTTCTTTTACTTTTCCTCGCCACAATTGCCCTACTTTTCCTCCGATCAGTTTCTTTCAGTTTCCCTACTCCTCCTCTTCTTATTTTCCCACATTTCACTCACTTCCATATTACTTAATTTTTCTGATTATTCGCACTCACCCTTTCCCCATTTACCTTACGTTTCCCCACCACACTTGCCCTATTTTCCTTCCGATCAGTTTCTTTCAGTTTCTCTACTTCTCCTCTCTTCAGATTCCTACATTTCACTCACTTCCCTATAACTCATTTTTACTACCCTTTCCTCCATTTACCCTGATTTCATTATTTTCATTCTCGCAACTTTCTTTCTACTGACTTCCCCTTATTTTTCCTTATTTATTCTCACTTTCCCCAATTTTATTTTTTTTTGTTCTAATTTTCCCCACTTTCCCTTTCCTCAGTTCTACTACGTTACGTATTTCCAGTTCTCTTATTTCTCCTCACTTTCTGCTGCCTTATTTCCCTTACGTTTTCTCACCAGACTTGCCCTACTTTCCCTCTGATCAGTTTCTTCTAGTTTTCCTACTCCTCCTCTCTTCACTTTCCCACATTTCACTCACATCCCTGTTACTCATTTTTCCTGATTATCCGAACTTACTCTTTCCGACATTTACCCTGCTTTCCTTCTTTTCATTCCCCTAACTTTCTTTCCACTAATTTCCCCTTAATTTTTTCTTATTTCTTCTCACTTTCCCGACTTTTATTTTTTTTCTTCTAATTTTCCCCACTTTCCCTTTTCTCAGTTCTCAGTTCTGCTACGTTACGTATTTCCAGTTCTCTTATTTCTCCTTACTTTCTGTTGCCTTATTTCCCTTACGTTTCCTCACCACACTTGCCCTACTTTTCCTCTGATCAGTTTCTTTTAGTTTCCCTACTTCTCCTCTCCTCACTTTCCCAAACTTCACTTACTTCCCTATTACTTATTTTTCCTGATTATTTGCACTTACCCTTTCCCCCATGAACTCTTATTTCATTCCTTTCATTTCCCTCAATTTCTTTCCACTAAATTCCCCTTAATTTTTTTTTATTTCTTCCTACTTTCCCCACTTTTCTTGGCTTTTTTCTAATTTTTTTCACTTCCCCTTCCACTAGTTCTACTACGTCACCTATTTCCAGTCATCTTATTGTTTAAAACTTCTTCCTGCCTTATTTACTTTACTTTTCCCCAATACACTTGCCATACTTTCCCTCTGATCGGTTTCATTCAGTTTCCCTACTCCTCCTCTTTCCACTTTCCTACACTTCACTCACTTCCCTATTACTAATTTTTTCTGATTATCCGCAGTTACCCTTTTCCTCATTAACCCTAATTTTCTTCTTTTTATTCCCAAAACTTTCTTTCCATTAAACTGTCCTTAATTTTTCCTTTTTTCCTCTCACTTTCTCCACTTTTTTTTTTGTTTTTGCGAATTTTTTCCACTATCGCTTCCACCAGTTCTACCACGTTACCTATATCCAGTCCTCTTATTTCTCCTTACTTCCTCCTGCCTTATTTCCCTTACATTTTCGCACCAGAATTGCCCTAATTTTCCTCTGATCAGTTTCTTTTAGTTTCCCTACTTCTCCTCTCTTCAGTTTCCCACACTTTACTCCCTTACCTATTACTTAATTTTCCTGATTATCCGCACCTACTCTTTTCCTATTTACCTTTATTTCCTTATTTTCATTCCCGCAACTTTCTTTCTACTGACTTCCCCTTATTTTTCCTTATTTCTTCTCACTTTCCCTACTTTTCTTTTTTTCGTCTAATTTTCCCTACTTTCTCTTTCCTCAGTTCTACTATGTTAGGTATTTCTAGTCCTCTTATTTCACCTCACTTCCTCCTGCCGTATTCACCTTCCGTTTCCTCACCAAACTTGCCCTACTTTCCCTCCGATCAGTTTTTTCAGTTTCCCTACTTCTTCTATCTTCACTTTCCCACATTTCACTTACTTCCCTATTACTCATTTTTCCTGATTATCCGTACGTAAACTTTCCCTATTCACCCTTATTTCCTTCTTTTCATTCCCCCTACTTTCCCCTCAATTTTTCTTTATTTCTTCTTACTTTCCCCACTTTTCTTTTTTTACTTCTAATTTTCCCGACTTTCTCTTTCCTTAGTTCTACTACGTTAGGTATTTCCAGTCCTCTTATTTCTTCTCACTTCCTCCTGCCTTATATCCCTTAATTTTCCTGAACTGAAAGAAACTGATCGGAGAGAAAGTATCTCTCCAGTCAGTTTCTTTCAGTTCCCCTACTTCTCTTCTCGTGTCTTTCCCACACTTCACTCACTTCCCTATTACTTATTTTTCTTGATTATCTGCACTTACCCTTCCCCCCATTTACCCTTATTTCCTTCCTTTTATTCTTCCAACTTTCTTTCTACTAATTTCCTCTTAATTTTTCTCGCTTTTTTGTTTGCTCAACAGATTTGCTCTACTTTCCCTCTGATCAGTTTTTTTCAGTTTCACTACTCCTCCTCTCTTCACTTTCCCACACTTCACCCACTTTCCTATTACTCATTTTTCCTGATTACCCGCACTTACCCTTTCCCCATTTGCCCTTATTTCCTTCTTTTCATTTCCCCCAATTTCTCTCCAATTACGTCTACCTATTCTTTTTTTACTTTCTCTTGCTTTCCCCACTTTTCTTTGTTTTCTCTAAATTTCCCTACTGTCCCAAATAAAAATTCTTCGACTTGAGTTTGACTAAGTGATGTTTTGAGTTCCTGTCTAAGACGCCGATGTCTGGATGCGTCTCAAAACTGAGTCGAGACATAAGCTTTCGTCTTACTTTTATGGTCGCGAGAGGTGAGACAGCGAGTATAACCCTTAAAAATTTTCTTCAAAAAAATTTAAATTGAAACTTTTTAGAAGGATCACACTCGAAGTTATACACCGCTCGTTTTGATGTCTTAAAAATTGTACTCAAGACATAAATATATCTCTTCAAGTCATAGAAACTCGACTATAGGCGCGCTCAAACTTGCGGGCCAGGCGAAGATTTTAAAAATCTTAAATTTGGTTTAACGGACAACTAGAATCTTTCTTGGATAAAAATTCTACAATTTTTTTGTAAAGTTATCTTTTTAATTTAAAAATTCATCTGTTTCCAAATCCAGAAAAGATTTTTGTCGACTTTTCAACCAAATTTTATGTGTGAAACAAATCAATTTTCTTTGAAAGATTTTGAACTTTTTTGTGTTGATTATTTATATAAATTTTAGCTCTGCTTGAAATTTTAATTATTTTTTTGAAAATTTTGTTTTGCGAAAAATTCATATTATCTAGTTGAAAATTACATTTCTGTAGAGAAAATTTGTCTTTTGTCTTTTTTGTTCGAAATATCAATTATTACACGTTTTAAAATAAGAACAATTTTTAAAAAATCATTTTTTACGGTAAAAAATTCATTTTTGTTTGTTTTTTATAAATAAATATTATTGAATGTTTTAAACTTATATCTGCTATATTGTTTTATTCAGATTATAAAAGATCCTATGTTAAAAATATCACAAGCATGTCTTACCTGAAGGTAGTTGTCATGCTAAAAGTTAGATTTCTGAAAAAAATATTTTTTTTATGATTTTAAAAATTAAAATATTATAACTAACGTCATTACAAAAAAATATTTTTTATGAAAGATTTTTGCAAAATAATTTCATTTTCATAAATTGCGGTTTATTTTATATAGGAAAACATTCTCTACAACTATATTTTTTCTAATTTCTAAAATGAGTAATAATCTTAAAAGAAAATTATTTATTTAAAAAATATTTTTTTAACCATAAAATTGTTCTGGCGATTTCAGCCTAAGGAAAATTTACCTTTAAAAGTGGAAACAGTAGAAGAGAACATTTTCCCGACAAAAATAAGCGATCAATTTTTAAAATGCAATCATTTTTCAAAATTTGATATGAATTGTGGTAAGTGAAATTTAATTTAAAAAACTATAAAGATTTCTCATTAAAATAATGTTTTTTATTTTAAATAACAAAAGTTATAATATTTTGATTCTTAAAATCACAGAAAAACTATTTTTTCAGATATGTGATTTTTGGCATGTCATACTACTTTAAACACAAATAATTTCCATTAGATTCACGTCCCATATTTTATTATTTTTGAATACCATAAATTAAGTACATTATTAGGTGGAGGGGGGGGGGCATTATTTTGTTACGCAACTGAAATTTGATTTTACCTTCTTTTCTATCTTTACAAAATATACTGAGATCTATCTAAGATTATTTTTAGAATAAAAAGAATTTTTAAATTTAATTTGCTATTGCTTTTAATTGAGATATACTTTGTTAGAAAGACAAGTCATTTCCTGGATTCGTGGCATAGTTCTCAATTAAAATTTCAATCAAATTCAATATCCGATATTCTGATTCCGGAAAGATATCAATGCGTTTCCTCTTGACCGATTAACATTCTATTTATAGCCACAATGTACCAAACTTTATTATTGACCACATTTCTCAAATCTGAATTAAATTCGATTATGTGGTTAGCAACATTGTGTAATAATGTGGCAATATCATAAACGTAATAGATCATACTCTAGGACGTTATTATCTCTAATTACACGATGTAATTAAAATCCTTATGAGGTGTGTAGAGCATTTCTGCTCTCGTTGGGAATTCACAAACATTTAATTATCTTACGCTAGTTACACGAAATGGGACATTTCTTTTTGCGACATAAAGAAATGTGCAAATTTCTTCTTTATTTTATTTTTATTCCTGGGGCGTGCAGAATATATATTTTTTTAAATAGGACAATGGAAAAAAGAAAACCTACTAAATACCTGATAATGTGTGAAAAAGATTTTAAGAGAAATTTTTCTGTTTATTTTTTTAAATTTTTTGGATATTTTTAAATTGAATCCTGCAAGTGAGAAATTTTAATGTTAAACACTTCTTTTTGGAAGATAAAATTTAAATTGTCAATCGTTCATTATTAATTAAAGCAAAAAAAATTTTTTTAACTTTTTAATTAATGTTTGAAAAATGAAAAAAAGGATTCTATTCATAGACATCACTAAAAATGTATTAATAAATGTTTCTAAATATTTTCGATAAAAAATAACATAATTGTGAATCTTTTTCAATATTGGTTAATAAGTGATGCTTAACATTTTTCTCCCACACTATACATAATTTGTAAATTTTTTTATACTTTCAAAGTGATGAGAAAAATGAATTTTTACTTTTTTGAGGATTTTGAAAAATGTTAGAAAAACTTTGAATTATTAAAAATTATATTTTGTGAAGATTCTAGAATAATTTAAAAATTGAATAATACACAAGACGAGAAATTTTTTTTACTTTCATCGAATCAAAGAAAAAAAAATTCTCATAAGAACCAATTTTTGAATTTTTTCCTAAATTTGCATTTGAAACAACATTTTATCAAACAAAATATTTTTTGATTAATTTAATATTTATAACTACCTATGTTTATTTATTACATAATAAAATTAGTACACACACTTATTATGAATTTAATACAGCAGTTTAAAGAAATTAAAAATGTTTCCCTAAAATTCCTGGGAAAATTTACAATGATTTTAAAAGATTAATTTTTAAAAAATTTACAAAGATTTCAAAACATTTTAGATTATGTCCTAAAATTTTTACATAGCATGCAAAAAATTTTAAACCAAAAACTTTCATTTTTGCAATACTACCAAATTTCATTTTCATTTCATTCATTGAAAAATAAAAAATATTTTCAAGAAATTAAAATTGAATGTAGATCTTTGTGAATTTCGAAACAATATTTAGAAGCAGTATAAGGATTTTTAAAAGATGTCAAAATAATAAAAGACATTTTTTCAAGATTCCTGGAAAAATTGAAACAATTTTTTATTTGGAAAAATAAATTAGAAGAAAAAATTGATAAAGCTTTTAAATATGCGAAACGATTTTATTAAATTTCAAAAAATAATTTATACGATTTTTAAGTTAAACGGGTAAATTTCACAAAATCGCAACATTTTATACAAAATTTCAGCAACTTAAAGAAATATTTCGAAACTAAAAAAAATGTTCAAAATAATATAAATCTTAAAGAGATTGCAAAAAATTTAAAATGAAATTTAGATTTTCATATATTTCAAACGAAAAATGTAGAAGGTTTTTTGAAATTTCTAAAGGCTTTCCAAAAATTAAGAAAATTATCTTAACATTTTTGGAAATTTTGGTTTGTTTTTTCATTCATAAAGTCTAATTTTTACATGCAAATTTGTAATAATTTTAATTCATTTCAAAGAATTAAAAAAGAAAAAATTTGGACGGATTTAAATCAGTTGTTTTTAAGAATTTTACAAGATTTAAAAAAA
>JAAAKG020083182.1:0-40401 GCA_010014905.2 Druon quercuslanigerum | reverse complement strand
TTTGTATAATAAAAATTTAAATAAAAAAATAAAATAGAAATAATTCAATAATTATAATAAATAAAATAAATAAGTAAAATAGTAATAATGATAAATAAATTAACAATAACATTTTTGTAAGTTCGCATGATGTTGTGGAACGAGTATGTGAGTTCAATTTTTACAAATATATTGTAATTTTTCTTAAATTAGTTAAAAATTGTATTAAAAATTCTAATTTTTAAAAAAATAAGTAGAAAAAATAAAGTATAAATAATTTTAATGTATCAATGGAAATAATCCTTGTTTATTTATATGTTGTAAACTGATTAATTAATTACCTACTGATTAATTTATTTTACAATATTAAACTTCGCTAAAATCTAAAATGATATAAAAAAAATTAAAGTATTCGACAGGTAAAAAATTTTAACAAATAACTAGTTATTCAAAAATTGTTGAAATGACAAAAATGAATACAAAAGTAAGCGCGCGCATATGGTACTCTAGTATAAACTATTTCTCACAAAATTTTTCTGCTCTGGCTATATAATATATAATCTTGTTATTAACATTATTATTAAAACTTTCCTTTATTATCTGTTTCAGGTTTAAAGTTAAGTGTGTAGGAACTTTCATCCCAAAGAAGATTACAGAAGTCCAACAAAAATAAGGTAATTTTAAATTTCTTTAAACAATGTAAGCAATTTAAATAAAAATAATTTTCGTTTTTTTTTAATTTTTATATGCTTTTCAGAATTAAAAAAATAAGCGTTAGACAAAATAATGCTTCTCGAGGACGAGAACAATTACGTTAAATAAATAACAGTTGTGTTTAAATTGAAAGAATGTTATTCCTTTTATGAATATTGTAAAATATTTTATGCAAAAATTAAAAAAAAACATGTTTGTAGGTCTAGAAAGGCCATGGAAAGGAATTAATGTTTTCTTAATTGATACATCTCGAAAACGCCAACAAATGCATCATATGTAGGACTGACTTATTTCCAATATTTAAAAATATTCTTTGTATAAACAAGAATAATATAATGCTTAGAAAATTCATAAATAGGTATTTTCAGTTTACGAAAAAGGATATGGAATTTTCTTGAATATAGTTCACTCGACGCGTCTCAAAGACGCGAACAGATATCTTAGATATAGTACTGTAATATTCCCGATATCAAGAAATTTTTTTTATGTGAAAATAAACAATTTTGTTCACACTTTATAATCGGTACTAGTAGGTCATAAAATGCACTTTAATAGGTCCTTCGACACGCCTCGAAGAGGCGAACCAATATATCAGATAAAGTTATGAATTATTACTAATAATAACGACCCAGAAGTCTATCTGAAATAAAAAACGCTGTAATAGTCCTAGCCAAAAATTGAAAACATTTCCAGAATCGTCTCAGTTATATCTCTAGGTGTGTTATTCACTTTTTTATAAAGTAATTTTTAAAGCAATTTTGTTGTTAATTACAAATTAATCTTTAACACAAAAAAAACTAAAAGCCCTACCGAAAAACTGAAGATAGTTCTGGATTCATCTTGGCAATATCTCCAAGTGCTTTTTTTCATTTAAAGAAAAAGTTATTATTTAAACAGTTATATTATTTATAATTTTTAGGAAATTTATTTAAACATTTTTGTAAACAATTAAATGTTACTAACTAAAAAATAACATACCCTGATACATCATAAATGAAAAACAAAATTTAAACAACACATAAAAGTTAGTTTAAATATTGTTTTACCCCCACCACGCCCACTTTTGCGATATCTCATTGAGAATATACATTATATTATTTAAACTTTATTATTATTAAAAAAAAAGTCTTATTAAAAAACTAAATATATTTTTGGATTCATCTCGGCAATATCTACAGGTTTTTTCCATTTTTTCAAAAACGTAATTATTTACACAATTGTATTATTTATCATTTTTAGAAATTTATTTAACAATTTTGGTAAACATTTAAGAGTTATCAACTGAAATATATGATACCTTGTCGTATCATAAATTAAAAAATATTTTAAACAATGCAATATAACAAAAAAGATTATAATTCTATTAAAAACGGGTTACGTTTCAAATTCTCAACTAAATATTTGAATTTTTAATTTGAAAATTCAATTATTCAGAAAGCTATTGAATTTTAAATCAAAACAAGAGAGTTAAATAAAATATTTCTCATTGAAGAGAGAAAAAAATTAACTACACTGTTAGATTTTGAAGCCAAAAAGACGAATTCTCAACATAAAACTTTAATTTTTTACTGGGAGAAACGATTTTTCAACCAAAAAAGATGAATTAAAAAAAGGTTTAATTTTTTAAGCTAACAAAAATTTTAAAATAGTTGAATTTTCAACCTGAAAATAATTATTTAGAACAATTTCAAAAAATCTAACAAAAAAAAATGTCAAAAAACAAATTTTGAACTAAACAGTTTAATTTTTAGCGATAAAGATAGATCTTCAAATAATAAAATGAATTTTTAATAAAATAATTAAAATTTTAACCAGCCAGTGTAATATTCAATAAGTAAGAATAATTTTCTACCAAAGTAATCATTTACACTACAATAGATAAATTTCGAACTAAATTGTTTAATTTTTTACAAAAATAAATCCTTTTTTTATCAGGAATAGAATTTTAAAGTAATAAAATGAGTGTAATAGTTAAATTCTAAATTCAAGGCGTTCAATTATCAGCCAGCAACGGAATAGTTTAATTTATAAATTAAAAAATTATTTTGCAACAAAATATTTTAGTCCTTAACATTAAAATAAAAATTGAACTTTCAACAAACGCGTTAAATTTTTTAGCCAAAAATGAGTTGATTCAGTTTTTAGTTAAGAAGATTAATTTTCAATTATTCAACAATAAAATAAATATTTAACAAATTAGCTAAATTGCAAACACTTTGTTCATATTTCAACTAAAAAGGCTTAAATGTTTTAATTATTTCATTCGATGAATGAATTACTTTTAAGTAAAAAAAATCATGATAATAGTTCAATCTTCTACCAAATAGTAGAGTTTTCAACCAAAAGTGTTAAACTCTGATCAAAGAATATAATAGACTTTCAAATTAAAAAAATTTAATTTTAAATGAAAAATTCAAGTGTGATTTTTTAATTAGATTCCATATTAATTTATTACTCATTTAAACAATAAAACAAAAAAAGGGGAAAGTTTCTAGAAGAAAGTGGAGAATAGGAATTTAAAAAAGTAGTTTTTGAATCTAAAAAGATTAATTAAATTTTTTTTAATTTAGTTGTAAAGAAACGGCACTTATGTTTGTGGAATCCCACCGCTGTCACCAGATATTTTGTACGAGAAAATACGATTAATTAATTAAGACTCATTATATATTTTAGCTGCATAAAAAGTGATTTTAAAATTGTAAAATAATTTATAAAATAGGGCAGGACAGTAGAATAAAATTTTTAAACCTTCCATACAGAAAAATAATTTTATATAAATTGTCCTTCATTCTGAAAAAAATAAAATAGAAAGATTTTTCTTCGGGAAATTAGGGTAAAAATTATTCGGCTTTGATCAACAAAACTTTTAAAATGCTCAGAAGCAAACTCTGCGGATTTTCATGAGCTTATTATCTTTATTAAAATTTACTTTATTTCAAATCGAAATAAAATCTATATTCAACCGTATAGTTATAAAAAATAAGCTTATTATGCTAGTACATAAACTGGGTTATAAAAAATGATACCCTCCTTACATATGCAAAACATTTATTCTAAAGAAGATATCGTATATAATATATGTGCATAAATTTTCCCATGTAGCATCGAGTACCATTGTAATATTTTATGTATCAGGAATTTTATGCTGAATTTGTATGATTTTTCATGTCGGTTACATAAGATTATTCATAAAAAGTAGGTTTCATTTCGATCTATGGAAAACGCTATATATAAAATATGTGTTTAATTTTTTTATAAACCATTAAGTACGTTTTGTGATATTTTTATCGATTATAAATTTTATAATAAATCTTTATATTTTTTTCAGTTTTTTATCACTATTTTATTGTCAAGGCGTAATAATTAAACAAATAATTTGCCCAGAATGTTTGTTTTTTAAATGTCATCCTGATAATTATTAGAAATAATATGATCATATAATTGTACATAAACTGGGATGTAAAAAATGACACCCTCACTATTTCCATCTATTAAAAATTTGATAATGAATTTTTAAATGTTTGTTTTTTTAACATTATTTTATAATCAGGACCTAAAACATCACACAAATAAATTGGCTAAAATGTTCTTTTTTAAAATGCCATTCTGGTACTTAGAGAAAAATTAGTTTTCTAGATTAGTTTATATATTTTCCAAATTTATAAATAGTTAAATTAAAATATCAACTAAATACTTTTCAGTAATAAGTGTCTCATATTGTTATATATAGACTAGATTATGAAAAATAAAACCTTCGTTACCTATACAAAAACTGAATTGTGAGGAATTGTGGATGCTGAGTTTTTTTTATCATTGTGGTGAAATTCGAGGTGAGTGAATTTTGGAAGTGTATAAAAGGGTTTGGATGTAAGAGATTGTTTGAGGGTCTGTGAAATTGAAAAGAGAATGATGATATTTTTGAGGATTGCTACAGATTTGTGTGAAAGTTGAGGTTTGTTTTTTTTTAGATTTGTGAAAGGGTGGGAGGAATGGGTGTATCGCGTTAGTATTAGCAGGGTTGGGTAGAGACGGAGAAAGACAATACAAGTACCAGAATGCAACGATAGATAGAGACAGGGAAGGTTAGAAGGCGGGAACGTTTGAAATTGGATTTATGGATAGAAAATACAGTAAAATCGAGGAAAAATTGGATGTAGTGCAAGAAGTGTTAAGTACACAATAAGAGAAGATCAAAGAAAAGAAGGCAAGGGGAAGTACAAGAAAACTATAAAAAAGGAAAGATTAGGAGCAAAAAGCGTAGGGTCGATTGAGGCTTTTATCAAAAGGAAGATAGGGGAGAGGGGAAGCAGTGAAGAGAAGGTCGATTGAGTTTCAAATTTAAAATATCCAAAAATGTTTAGATCACCGCCGGAAAAGCAGAGTTTGGTAGAGAAGGGTAAGAATATTAAGGAGGCTGAAGGAAACGGTGAAGAAACCGAAGAACAGAGGAAAGAGGAAAGACTGAAAGAAATTCGCGAAATCATGATAGAAGTGATGGGCATTTATAAAGAAAGGCAGAAAAAAATGGGAGAGGAATTAGGGAAAGAAATTAGGCGGGAAACGAATTAACTTAGGAAAGGAATGAAGAAATGGGAAAAAGTTAGGGAACAGCTAGAAAGAAGGATGCAGTCATTGGAGCAAAAACTAGAGAAGCAGGAGGATAATAATAAAAATGTAGAGGAGATGCTAGGTGGGATAAGGAAGACAGAAAGCTCGAACCGGGATCCTGGTGGGGGCGAGAGTAGGGATACGAAGAAGGAAAGACTGAGAAAAATATAACAAAGAAAGAAAAAGAAACATAGTGATAAAGGGCATAAGATTAGAGGGCAAGGAGATGCAAAAAGAAGTGGAAGAAGTACTAAAAAGGATTGATGCAAGGTAAAGATAGAGGAAGTGCGAAGTGTGGGAAGGGAAAAGCGAATAAGGGAGAGAATGCTACTGGTGAAACTAAAGAAATGGGAACATAAGAGGGAAGTAATGGCTAAGAAGAGGGTGTTATATGGGAGCTCAGAGAGAATAGAGGATGGTTTGCCATCGGTATAAAGGAAGAAGCAGTATAAGTTAAGGAAAATAGCATAAGAGGAAAGAAAAGTGGAAAGAACAACATGGGTTAAATAATGGAGAATACAGATATACAGAGTATGGTGGGATAAGATTGAAGAAAGTGAAGAGATAGCAAGAAATAAGGTGCCGGGAAACCAGGAGAGAAAGGAACTGGAGATAGGAAAATAAAAAAGAGTAAAAGGTGAAAAGATAAAAAAAAACGAATGTAGGCAAGAATGTAGGATATGTTACTGGAATATTGTAGGCTTGGAGAGAAAGGATAGGGAATTTATAAGATATTTGACACAATGGGATGTTGTAATAATGATGGAGACGTAGCTAGATAAAAAGGGATGAGAAAGAGGCAGGAATGGTGATGAAAGTTGGAAATGAATGTATAACAGGGAAAAATAAGGGAGAGAGTAAAGAACAAAAAGAAGGATTAATAGTCAATGAGGTAAAGATGGGAGGAGGGAAGTAAAAGATATTTGGATTTATGTGAACGGATATATGTAGGAGAAAGCGGAGGAGTTGAAAGAAATGATGAAGAAAATCGAAATATACGGTAATAAATTGGGAGGGAAAGAAGTTGTTACAGAGCTCGGAGGAGTTAAGATGGTCTATCTCAAACGGAAATGTATATGGAGATGAGAAAGGAAAATATATACGGTCAGGAGCAGAAAGGGAAACGGTTACTGATAATGTGATAGTGGATGATGAGGAAAGAGCAAAGGTCAAGAAATTAGAGGTACGTTACTACATTGATACGGATCACTTTTCCTCAATAGGAACATTAGAGGGAGACAAATGTAAAGAGTGTAGGAAAAGGGGATTGGTCTAGGCAAGGAAACAAACAGTTTTGTATGAAGGTAAGAAATATTAAAATGGGAGAGGTAAATGTGGACGGAGCGATGGAAAAAAAGATGGGAAAGTAAAAAGAGGTTTAGAGTGCACAAACAAAAATGAAATTGGTAAAGAGGAGAATAGGAGAGGATGAAATGAGGACCGTAAAGAGAAAAAGAAGGAGGTCAGAAAGTAATTAGGAAAAGAAAGAAGACCAAAAACTAATGGGGAAGAATATAGGAGAAAATGAAAAGAATATTCTGATTTGTGTGATCAAAAGAAAAGAGGAATAGGATATAAGGTTTGAGAAAGAGGTGGAGAAGGTTAGGATGCAAGAAGAAGTATCGAAGGCAGTAAATGGAGAAAGAAGAAGAAAGAGAGTAAACCAAGATATTCGAATGATAGTATGAAAAAAATATTTTTTGGATTTGCTAGGAGGTGTAGAGCGAAAAGTTAGGAAGGCAGAAGAACATGGTAGAGAAAGAGATGAGAAAGAGGACATAACAAGGGAAGAAACATTCAAGGTTCTAGGAATAATGAAGGATGGAAAGGCACCTGCTATTGATGAGATTCCAAATGAATTATGGAAATATGGAGGGATAGAACTAGAGGAATGGGCATGGATAATGTGTGATAGAGTATGGAGAGGTGAGGGGTGGCTAGAGTTATGGAAAGAAGAAATAGTGATACTAATAGTGAAGAAAGGCAAAGGTGACGAGCTTCAAGATTCTAGGAGTGTGACGCTGATGTCAACACTGTATAAAGTATATGTGATCGTTTTATCGAAAGGGTTAATTAAAAAAGTTAAGGATAAAGATAGAGACATTAAATTAGACAGGGTATAGAAAGTGAATGGGGGTGATGGACAACATTTATGTTCTAAATTATCTAGTAAATAAGAGGGCTAAAAGGGAAAACGGGGCAATGATAGCAATGTTCATTGACTTGAAGGCAGCGTTTAAATCATTATACCGAGGCAATACTGAAAAATTTATGGTGAGAAATGGGACAAGAGTTGGAATAATAAAGAGATTATCGAAAAGTTTAAGTGAGACAAAAAGTAGGGCAAAGGTAGGAGATCAAGTAGGAGATAGTTTTTGGTTGGTGAGAGGAGTGTGACAAGGATTTCTTCTGAGCTCACTTTTTAAAATGTATTAATATCAGACTTGGAAGAAGAAATGAGGATAAAAGGTTGGGGAGGAGTTAGGATAGAGAAGGAAACGATATATACACTGACATACGCAGACGACATAGTGGTGATGGCAGATGATGAAGAAGGGATGGCGGGCTTAATTACAAGATTGGAGAAATACTAAAATGGGAAAAGCTGAATTTAAATGCAAAAAAGACAAAGATAATAAGGTTTAGAAAAAGAGCGGGGAGACGGAAAGAATGGACGGGGAGATGGAAGAGAATAAAGATAGAAGATGTAAAGGAGTTTAAATATTCGTACAATGTGGAATATTTTATGATATGTGCCAGAAATGAAACGATATTATAATTAAAATTCTTTTAAAATGAGTGAATACAGCTAATAATAAATAAAGTTTTTGTTCCTTTTCCCACTTAGAATTCTAATAATAAATTATAGAAGAGAACTGATGGCGAATTGTAGAGGAAAGTATTTCCTTGTTGCCGATTATCACTATCCACTGTCTTTTGATGTTTTTCTTTGGAAACAAGTGGATTGGTATTCCTTTCTTCTTGCACATTTTGGACGAACATCCTGGCACAGCACACACATTTTTATTTAATTTGAAACTGTTAATTTTAATTTCACTACACGAAACATTAGAATAGCGGGCGCGAAAATATTTGAACAAATTTTACCCCCACTTCTGACTCTACAGTAGAGCCATCTAAAAGGAGGTGGATAACTACAAAAGTGTGAGTGGTCAAAGCCTTCCACGCAAGCAAGGTGACCATTTTAGTGATTTTGATACAAATCTGGTGATTTTCAAAAGCCCATTGTGACTTTTTTTCAGCGTTTGTGTTATGTCACAATTTGGTGATTTTAAGCAATGTTTAGTGATAAATTCAGTGATTTTGGAAATTTTTGGTTCTTTTTGTTCTATTTTAATAGAAAATTTAGTTTGACTCTTGATATGTTCCTTGTTTCCCAGTTTTTGGCATGTGCAACGCTACTTCTCATCCCTGGCTTCACGGGTTGCTCTGTGCATCCAGGGTTGGGGAATGGAACTTTACATACCAAAGTTGGGATCACCGTCAGGGTTGGTAACGTATAATACTCGACGTATAATACGTTGTTGTCTACGCGTATGTTACGACGCATATTACCTCTCTAGTTTTCTACGCGATTTGACGTATATTACTTCTGTGTGGAAACTTTCAGTGCGCATGCGTCAAATTTAAAGAATATCGCACATAACCAACTTTTCTTGTCGTTAATTGTGAACATTATATTTCTTCATAGATTTTAAGAGTTTTTATATGTAACGATTCATGTTATAAGTTCCGTAAGATTATATATAATATTATTCAATATGATTCATAATAAATATTATCAAAAGAATCAACAATTATTTACATACCTGTGGCTTTCTAGACGTTTAAAATAAATATTTATTAGCATCTTTTCGCAGAAAAGATACTTTGTGACAGTTTTCTGTCCTTTTCTTCCTTTTTTTCTTCCTTTCAAAAAACAAATCCTTCCATGGGATTATATTATGACGTTGGGTCTTTCTTCCCAGCCCAGTCATAATTATTATTTCCAACTATTATAACGCGTCCAATAGAATTGTGAATAATAATTATGTTTGAAAAGTGAGGTTATGGACTTGTCAACACTGCTGACACTGATTTTTCAAGTCGGCCATCTTGAAAACGTAACTTACTGGAGTGTTCTACGGTTTTCTACTGTTCACGACGTATATTACGTCAAAAACGTATGATACGTAGAAAATACTCGAGTTACGCGTAACTGACCAACTCTAATCACCGTGTGAATTCATTTATTGTCGATTAAAGGCTTTTTCATACCTTTGCTTGCCGGCCTCCTAGCAGAAATTCATAATAGTGAAAGAGACAGATCATTCTGATCGTTCTCTGTTTTATATAATGCGCCTAACATACTTAATTTTTATTCTTGAAATATAATTTTAATTTAAATTTCATGCCTTTGACAGTATAAAATTTAGCGAAAAGTTACTGATTTTGTAATGTTCTCACTTTAGTAATTTTTAGTGATTTTTCAAGGGCTCGATTGGAATTTTCTGCTTGTAACAGTTGGCCACCTTGCACGCGAGTCGACCCAGCCTGACTTTCCTTTGAGCCGCAACATGTGTGAACCCCCAGTTTTTTCTATGTTACACAAGAACTGATTCTAATTTAATTCTGAATTTTTTTTTCATGCTCTGATTTCGTCGCATAAAATTTCTTATGAGAAAGTATTTTTCGTTTTGATCCTGAATAAATAATACAAAAAAAATTCGATAAGAAAATATTTGAAAGTGTTTGCGACTATCTCGTGGCACCAGTCACTTGATGGACACTCTGAGAGAAGACTGTTGAGATAGAGTGAAGCGATGAATAGCAACGTGGCGGGAGTTTGAAGCGGCCCGTTAAATGGATTCGACGACGCGAAACGGGCGTTTAATTTCACGAATCAGCCTGGAATTCCGTGACCAGCAGGTCGCAGTGGCTCTTTGGATGCCACATTTCCCTAGGGAGCCACTCGGCACCGAAACGACCCCGAGATCGTTCTCCGCTTCCGCGGGTCACGCCGTTTTCGCTTCAAGATAGAAATTGGTCGACATGTGAATAGCGAGCATTCCATTGATTGCATTTTTTTTACTCTTCATTGATAGGACATAAATCAAACTCCAAGTAAACCGAGAGACGTCAGGCTGAAAAAGCGATATTCTCTCTAAAAGGTCGATAGTTTTCAATCTAATGGGGCTTTTCAAAAGTCGAGGGAGATGTGAGAAATGAATACTTTTTATGATGCACTTCATATCCTATCTTCTCACATTCATTTTTTGCTCCTCTTCAACTATTCCACTAACGGGTCTCTCTTCGATTTCTATAGAATTTTTCTAAAACACATGTAAATCATTTCTCAGAAGATTTTATTCCTGTAAGGAAAAAAAATGTTCTGACGAAACCAAAAGTTTTGTTAATGTATAGTATATAATGCGCCTATTTATAGAATTCCAGGAATTCGTAAAATTTAAAGAATTTACGGAATTCACGGATTTAATGGAATTACTGGAATAGATAGAATTCACTGGATTCGAGGAATTCACGAAATTTTAGAAATTCATGGAATGCACGATATTTACGGAATTCAAGAAATTCACCAAATTCATGGAATTCACGAAATTTCACAAATTTAAAAAAATCAGAGGATTCACGGAATTTACGCAAGTCACAAAATTCAAGAAAATCAGGAAGTTAAAGAAATGTACACGATTCGCGGAATTAATTTAATTTACGCAATCCAAAGAATTCACGCAACTCAAGAAATTAAAAATATTCGAGAAATTTACGGAATTATTAAGCTTCACAGATTCGAGAATTCATGGAATTCACCAAATTTGCGGAAGTGGTGAAATTCAAGAAATTCATGGAATACGCGTAATTCATGGAAATCATCGAATTCATGGATGTTCTGGAATCTATGGAATTCAGGAATTTCAAAAAATTCACGAAATTTAACTAATTTGGTAAAATTTGAGAAAATCGTGAAATGCATGGCATTCACGAAATTCAAGGAATTCATACAAATTTCTTTCGATTCCAGAATTCACATGAATGCCATAAATTCCTTGAGTTTCATGAAATCCCTGAATTCGGAGAATTCCTTGAATTCTATAAGTTCCACTAATTCCTTGAATTCCATGAATACCTCAAATTCCCTAAATCACGTAAATTTATTCATTTCCATGAATTTTGCGAATTCCCTTAACTCCTTTAATTTCGTTTATTACGCGATTTCCATGAATTCCGTAAAGTCCTAGATTTTCATGAATTCCGAGAATTCCTTTCATTCTGTGAATGTTGGTCATTTCTTCAATTACGTGAATTCAGCAAATCCAGTGAATTTCGTGATTTCAAAGCTGATTTTTAAATTTATTTATTTTTATTTTTTATAAATAAATAAAAAAATATGTTGAAAAAAAATTACAATTTTTTCTATTTGACGTTCCCACTGTTCGTCAATAATAGGAAAAATTTTTTAATGGCCGACGTTTCATAGATTGACCTTAAATAAAGATGTTTTATCAATATTTAATAAGCGAACCAATTTTTCATAAGCAAATTATATGTTGAAAATGTGTTTTCAATCATTTTCAATAATTTAAGGTTTTTTAAGTTTTATTGCAAGAAATTTGAATGAAAACAATATTTTGAACAAAACAATTTCTCTTAAGACTATTCTTGCTAATATTATAAACAAATTCAATAAACAAATGCATTAGTCAGGCATTTCTCGCCAGAAAAATTCGCTTTTTCCGATGTCAGTTTTGAAAAATTAGGACCCTCATGATAATTTCATAAAAATAAATAATTCTTAGTGAATTTTTATGATTTAATCAACCGAATTTATAAAAAAAATGCATTATTTAAAACAAATTTTTAGTCAAAGTAATGAACTTTTTAGGCAGTGATCAATTTTCAACAAAAAATATAAATATCTGATCAAACAGTGGAATTTTCTATTTAAAAACAACGAATTTTTACCTAGTTTTTTTTCATTCAAAGAAATGAATTCCTAGAAAAAATATGTATATTTATTTATAATTATTCTATAATAATTGTTTGTAATTATCATAGTAGTTATTATTATTTACTATTTATACAAATATTTTTCTATAAAACAGAATATCTTGTAACGAAAAGGTTATATTTATATTAAAGAATGTAAATTTTCTACAAAAAGTGGAATATTTAAAGTAAATTATCAATTTAAATGATTAATATTTAGGTTAAGAAATTTAATTTTTAACCAAATACATTGATTTTCGACTAAAAACATAAATTTTTTACCGAAAATAAAATAAATGAATTTTCAGTCAGGAAAATATATTTTCAACCAACAAAGAAAAGAATTAAAAAAAGTTAAATTCTCAATCGCAGAAATTTATTTTAAACTTAAAAGATGAATATTTAACGAATAAGCATAATGTTCTACCAAAAAATACGGATTTTTAACCAATAGTTGAATTTTTGTCTAAAACAGATACATTTTCAGCTAAAAATAGAATAATTAAATTTCCATTTAAAAAGACAATTTTTAGTAAAATCAAAGTAAATTTTTAACCAAAACTTATAATTTTTTACGAAGAAAATTAAATTTCTATTAAAAAAGATACATTTTGTACAGAAAATGGAAGACAAACATTTTTAGTTTAAAAAAATGAGTACTATATGAGGAAAAACTGATTTTCAAGCAATAAAATGAATTTTCTAAAAAAAATAGACTAATTTCAGAGAAAGTACTTGAATATTCAAAAATATATTAAATTTTGTCAAGAATTTTTAAACAAAAAAGGAATTATAAGTTTATTTCACTGTAGAATGTTTTTGTGAAAATGTGCATTATTTATGACATATATTTGTTAAAATAATAAATGCTCTATAAATTTTTATTATTCTTCTTATTATTTTTATTATTTATAAATTTTCTTATTATTCGACTTTAAATGGTAAGGATATTCTCGAAAGGATTTGCTTAACATAAAATATAACCTTTATTCCGGTTCTGTCTAATAAGATTCTATATTTTACATAATAAATTTATGCAGATAATAACGAAAACCTAAACATCATTTAAAGCCATACTTAATAATAATATGGTACTTCCCTCGTTAACGTATTATTCCTTTGGAAATTCTGAAGGAGACTATCTTTTAAAGTTCATGATTATAACCTATAAATATGCAAAATTCTTGTTATAAAGTTTATAATCGTGTTTCATGTTTTAATCCTTCAAATAAGACCAGCCAGTAAACTTTAAGGTTATAATCTAAAAGCATTAAAACTTGTTTTTATGAAGTCGTTTCCGTTTCTAGTTATAATTTCCAATTTCAACCTAACTTCAAATAATTCTCTTTATTTATTAGGGTTGCTCTAATTTTATTAGTTGAACAATCAATTTGTAAATAGCATTCACAATATTAATAATCAATGCTTGTTTTGAATTTTCGCGCCTGTACCGACTGTCGGTAAACAAGATATCTAACAAGAACAATTTTCACCCTGGCGAATGCATTTTGAACTAAAATGATGAATCTTTAACCAAAAAAAAGATCTTTTAACCAAATAATTTTTTATTATAAACAAGATCAATTTTCAACCAAAATAAAAAGAACTCAATTTTCAGTTAAACCAATCAATTTTCTAACAATGAAGATAATTCCAATCAAATGTATAAATTTTTAACTAAAAATTATAAAATTTCGACCAAAAAATAGGATAGTTTAATTTGCAGTTAAAAAATTAAATTTTAAAGAAAAAAAAAAAAACGAATTCTCAGCAAAATGAATTAATTTATAACTAAAAATATATATTTTTCAGCATAAATGGAATGGTCACATCTTTAGTTAAAAAAAGTAATTTTTAACCAACCAAAAATTTGAATTTTTTTAACAAATAGTGGAAGTTTTAAACCAGAAAATGAATTTTCATAACAACATTTTTCAACTAAATAGTTTTTTTTCAACCAAAGAAATGAAATCTTTATACGAAAATAAAATAGTTGAATCTTCTACAAAAAGGATAATTTTTTAATGATAAAGATTACATTTCTATTTAGAAAACGTTAATTTGAAACAAAAAATGGAATATATCAAGTGAATTTTCAACTTAAATGATGAATCTTCAACTAAAAAAAAATTTTAAACCCAATACATGAGTTTCGAACTAAAGGAATAAATTTTCTACGTAAAATAAAATTTTCAAAGGTTCATTTATTGAAATAAATTTTGAACCAAATAAATTAATTTTTATCCAGAAAGATAATGTTCCGACTAATGAGACTACTCTTCTATAAAAAAAGATAGATGTCCAACAAATACGGTTAATTTTCTATCAAATTTGCTGATTTTTTAACAAGGTATATTAATTTGCAACCAAACTCTTATATTTTTAAAGGCATTTTCAAGCAAAAATATGATTTTTTCACTAAGAAGGTTAAATATTCTCTTAGCAAACTCAAATTTTTAATAAAAAACAGGAATTTTAAACGAAGTATTAGAATTTTCACCTTAAAAGAAGTTAAATTGTAAACCAAACATGTATGAGTAATTTTTAGGCACAAAAATTAATTTTTACCTATATAAAATATTTTTTACCTAAATAATTAAATTTGGAACAAAGAAAAAAGTTGCCAATCGCGAAGATTCAATTTAGACAAAAAAAATTTCCAGCAAAGATTATTAACTTCTCACTAATTAGTTAAATTTTAAAGGAAGAATTATTATTTTTTAACAACCGGAAAACAAATTTTAAACAAAACACATTACTTTTCATACGGATAGTTGAACTTTCAATAAAAAAAATTCTTTCAAAATGGCCAATTATAACATTTAAAAGTTAAATTTGAACAAAAATGATAGTTTCTTAATAAAAAAAAGAATCTATAGAAAAATGATTTTTCAATCAGTTGAATTTACCCAAAAAGATGAATTATATACGAAAAAGCTTAATTTTTAATAAAAAATTTTTAAAGCAAGTATTGAAGTTTTAATCCAAAACGAACGATTGTCTAAAAAACAATTTAATTTTCGACCTAAAAATAATATTTATCTACATAAAAGTTAATTCGATACCAAATTGTTAATTCTCCAAATAAAAAATTTAAATCGTAACCAAAAAGAAACTTATTTTTAACGAAATAGTCAAATATTCAACCAAAAGGATGAATATTAACTAAAAATATGAATCTTAAACAAAAAATAACTTTTATAAAAAGAGTACCAAGTATTTGAATTTTTACTTTAAAAGAAGTTAAATTTTAAATTAAACATGTATGAGTCTAATTTTCAGTTATAACAATTAATTTTCAACTAGATAAAATATTTTTTAACTAAATAATTAATTTTTAAACAAAAAAAAAGCTTTTTCAACAAAATTTTATGAATTATTAATCAAATGAATCAATTCTTAATTTTTATAACAAAACAGTTATATTCAAATAGAAGCTATTAATTTTCAACAAAATAATTGAGATTTTCAATCATAATTATAAAATTAACTTCAAAATTATTTTATAGAAAATTCCCTCAATCTGTCAGGTTTCCCTGACATTCCCTGACTTTCTGAAATTACCTAAACTGTATGAAATCTGATTTTTAAAAAAAATTATATTTTTTTTATGTCACTCTAGAAGGTTTTTTTTTATAAATACATGTATTAATTATAATATATAATTGGTTAAACAATAAATGCTTTAAAATATTTTAAATGCTTAATAAATGCTTTAAAATGTTCATATCATTGAAGGGCTTTTTATAGCACTTGTAAAGATTGCCAATATTTAGTTATTAAAGAATGATTATATTATTTTATGAATTGGAAAACTTTGTTCACGTATTTTTTGAATGGTCCAATAAAATAACTTCAACCTGGATCAATTGAATGCCATTAAAACTTTTAAATGTTTATAATTATTACAATTATTTTTATTTCAAAAACTTTTATTTTTACAGAGTTTTTTCTTTTTATTTATATAATAATATCATAATGAATGGATTGCTATTTAACAATATAATTATCATTGTTTTTAAAATTTCTTGCAATTCTTAGTTTTTAATAATTTTCTTTCGCAATCAAACTTGTATGATTTTACAATTTAGAATCAAACACCTTGAGAATTATATTTTAAGAAAAACCATTATATGTTAAAAAAGGTAAAAAAAGAGTGATTTTATTTATAATAATTTACAAATGCAATAATGAATATTACTCTGTAGAAACGAAAAATGCTGGGTGTTCATCAATGGGAATTTTCTATCATAATATTAAAATTAATAATATAATAATACATAATTAATTTATTTTGTTCAGATATTGTTCTGAGGAGAAAAAGAAATGATTTACAGAAAAACTTAACTTGTTTCGAAAACAAGAAATAAGTGAATTTGTTTATTAAAATTCTTGATGAAAATTTATAACAGTGACTACTCTTGTGGTTTAATTTTTAGTCATGGTTGATTTTTAAGATATACAATAAATTATTATTCAACAATATAATTATTTTTGTTTTTATATTTTGTTATAAAAAAATTGCATTTTAAACTTCTTTTATCATGGTTCTTTTTCTAGACAGAATCAATTTTTTCCATAAGAATTATATTTTGCTGAAAAAACCTTATAATTCAAAGAAAATATAAAACATTGATTTTGTAACCAATAATAACTAAAAAGTACAATAAAAAATATTAATATATGCTGTGAAATGGTATTACTTTTTTTTGTAATAATATTTTATTCTTCAAAGGAAAAGAGTGACTCAGCAGCGATTAAAATATGTGTATGTTTATTATTATTAATTTTCTACAATAATTAATGGTAACAATCACAATTATTTTTAAAAAAGATTTCTTGTCTGAATATTATTATTTTTCTGAGAAAAAGAAATCATTATAAGAAAAAAATTACCTATTTTCGAATACACCAAATAAATTGTTTGTAACAATTTATAACAATAAACATTGTTTTAGATTAACTTTTAAATAGTGATTGATTTCTACGGAATTCAATGGTTGGCCATTTAAATAAATAATTATCTTTTTTTAATTTTTTATAAGAAAATGTGCAGTTCAAACTTTTTTTATTTATACGGATCTTCTTATCTTTGGAATCACTAATTTTTATCATGAAAAATATGTTTTTCGAGAAAAAACTTTATGAGTTAAAAAATGTTAAAAACAGTGATTTTATTTATAATAAATTACAAGTACAATTATCAATATTACCTAATGTTGTCAGATGATCATTTTTAAATAATAATGTATAATTCTTGAGATGAAAAGAGTCACTCTGGATAAGGAAAAAATTTTGTATGTTCGTTAAAGTATATTTTCTATAATAATTGATTTTTAACAATTAAAAGTGTTTTCAAGTGCAATTTTTTATGTCAGGATATTATTCTGCGAAGGAAATAAAATGATTTAAGAAAAATTGACCTTTTTTTCGAAAACACGAAAGAAGTCAATTTGTTTGAAAAGATTTTGTATAACAATTTGTAACAAAAACAATTATTGTGGTTTAGTTTTAGGTTTTTATTAATTTTTGAGACATACAATATATTACCAATTAAAAAAAATTATCATTTCTTTACAAATTTCTTTTAAAAAAATTTGAAATTCTTACTTCTTTTACTTATAAAGTTCTTCTTTTTCGCGGAATCACTCGTTTTTATCGTGAGAATAATATTTTGTTGAGAAAAAAAATTTACAACTAAAAAAAGGTCATAAATAGTAACTTCAATAATAATAATTGACAGGTATAATAATAAATACAGCCCTCTGTTGTTTGTAATTATTTTTTTAATAATTTAGAACAATGATCATTTTTTTCTTTGTTTTTGGTTTTAATTAATCGTTAAATTTACCCAAAATACAGCAGATAACAATTTTATTCATTAATTTTTGTATAGCAAATAAAGAAATACATTTAATTATTTAATTATTAAAATTTTCATTGGTTGAGATCAAAGTTATTAATTCTTTTGTTTTTTAAAAAAATGTTAATACAGCGAGCAAAGAAAACTGCACTTCATGGAAATAATATTCAGTTCACGATCTAAAATATATTATTTCTTCTTTACAAAAATATGATCGTTCTCGTCTACAATTTAAAAAAAAAAATTTTTAGTTAGGCTATCAATTTTTACCTAAAATTGTTTCTGTTATAAAAATTCATTAGATTCATTTTGCAAATATTGATAACATTTACAGTGAAAGGGTGTTTTTTTGTTTTTTTAGCAGAAATCGGTTATTCTAAACAAAAAATTATTTAAAATAACACGAAAAATTTAAATTTAGATCAACTGTAGTCTATGAGAGTGCTTTTCGTCAAATATTATACAAATATTATATTTTAATTCAAAAATTGCCTGAGAAAGAAAACAAATATTTTTAAGTGATATGAACAGATATGAAGATTTTTTTTATTTGAGAAGATCTGACGATTTTTATGCAGAAATGGCAATGAAAAAAGATCTAAAAAAACATTTTATGAATCATTTAAAAATAATGATGCATCCCTTCTTCAGTTTTTATTTGTTTTAAAAAAATTGACGTTTCTATTTGATTCTAGATTCGCACCCCTGGAATATTTTTAAATCAAGTTTGGCGTTCGCTATAATATTGAAGGTAGCAATCAGCTATCAGGATTTAAAAACGGCAAGGTTTTTTATGAATATATAACTGAATTCCACTTTACTGTCGAATGTATTAAAAAGTAATATGCATAAGGTACCATACGTGACGGAAAAATCTATAAGGATGAGAGACTATAGAATGAAGATTGGTAAGATAAAAATAAGTGGCTTTTCAAAGTAAAGTTACGATCGTCGTAAAAAAATTGCAGGAGAGGCAGGTAGATATAAGCAGAATATAATAGACAAAAAAATTCATTTTCTACCAAAAAGTTTTATCAACAATCAAATAGTTAAACTTTTAGGCAAAAGAGACATTTTTAACAAAAAGTTTAAATTTAAATAAAATAGTTCTACTTGCAAGCTAAGAAGATGACTTTAACAAAATAGTAGAATCTTTATTAAATTAATTAAATTTAGAAAAAAGGGACTTTTTACAAAGAAATTGAATTTTTAACGGACGGAATCGAATTTACAATCAGGGAAGATTGATTTTCTAGAAAAAGTCGAATTTTCAACCAAGAACACAAATTTTAAACAGAATAGCGGAATTTTCAGTAACGAAGATTCAATTTAAAGCAAAAAATTTTTTTTTAACAAAGATTATTAATTTTTCACTAATTAATTACATTTTTAAGAAAGAAGATTAATTTTTTAACTAAAGAAAAACAAATTTTAAACAAAACATATTAAATTTCATACGAATAGATTAACTTTCAATAAATGAATTATTTTTTTTTAAATGGCTACTCACAACATTTAAATGTTAAATTTTAACAAAAATGATAGTTTCTTAACAAAAAACAAAATAATAAATCTTAACTTAAAAAATTTGTTGTCCATAGAAAAATAATTTTTTAATCAGTTAAATTCACCCAAAATGATGATTTATGGACTAAAAAGGTTAATGTTCAATAAAAAAATTTCAAAGCTAGTTTTGAAGTTTTTATCCAAAACGAACAATTTTTTAAAAAACAATTTGATTTTTAACCTAAAAATATTATTTATCTACAAAAAAGTTAATTTTATACCAAGTAGTTAATTTTGAAAATAAACACTAATTTATGACCAAAGAGGAATTTATTTTTAACGCAATAGTTAAATATTCAACCAAAAGGATGAATACTAACTAAAAATATGAATCTTCAAAATATAAGTAACTTTTATGAAAAGAGTTTCACATCCAGTTAAACAGTTTAATTTCCAAGCAAAAAGATGAATCTCATCGAAGAAATTTAATTTTCTACTGAAAAAGACAAATTTTCAAAAACATTGTTGAATTTCTAACAAAAAAAATTAATTATCTAAACAACAGTTTAATTTTCTACCTGAAAATTTGATTCTTCCCTAAAAAGAAGTTAATTTATTACCAACTAGTTAATTTTGAAATCAAATAGTTGATTTTTCGCCCAAAATATTAATTTTGTTTATTGATTATTTCTTAAACAAACAAAAAACTAATTTTTAACGAAATGGTTACATTTCGAAACAAGACGTTGAATTTTCAATAAAAAGGAATTATTTTTTTAACCAAGAAGATTAATTTTTCGCCGAAAAGATTAATTTTCCAACAACAGGATTCATATTCTACCAAATGAGATAAATTTTAATTTTAAATTGTAACCTAAGAGTAAAATTTTCTGCCAACATATTTGAATTTTCAATCAAATATTTGCATTTTTAAGTAAAAAATATGTATTTTCTAACTAAAATATTAATTTTCTATAAACAGTACAAATTTTTAACAAAAATAATGAATTTTCTATAACATTGTTGAAATTTTAACTACAAGAGATCAGTTTTCAATTAAAATGTTTAATTTGTAACTTCAAATAGAATAGTAAAATATTAGCGTGAAAAAATCGTTTTTCAACAAATCAAAAAAACTTATTTTCAAAAAGTGGGTACATTTTTTTAACATAAAAATGAATTTTTAATAAAATAATAGGTTTTTTAACTGGAAAATGAAATTGAGCCAAAAATCGCTTAATTTTTTATTGTTCTCCAAATCTTAGACCCTCTACCCCTCGCCCTAATTTTACCAACTACATTTTTTGGCTTTACCTCCTGACCCCCTCAAATAGGTTATGTAGTTTATGGATAGTCCCATAGAGATAAAAAAAAGTTCTTTTGTCGACAAGAAATTCTAAACTAAAACTTAATTTTGTTAAAGTGCCAACATGTATCATACATAGAAATAAAAGTTTTGACGTTATTTTTATCTCTGTTTTTAAGTGATACTTGGTTTCTGTTCGTTTAAAGTGACGCAAAGTTTATAGCCCAGACCGAGTTAAAACGATTCACGTTTTATGACGTTTGCGTGACACTGTCAAAAGCGTTCCCTTAAGAGAGGTGACATAATAACGTGTGAGATAATTGGCTGCAGTGGGTATCAGTTCATGATGATTGTCTCTTGGCGTCTATTTTCCTCAAGGCTTTGTATTTAAATTATTCAAATTCGTGTCGATGAGGGTTTAAATTAAACCTATCATTAAGAGAGGTGCTTAGAAGTTATAATAATCTCATCTGCATGCATCGCCTTGCATTAAGAACCTGTGTATTAATTTAAAAAAGCGTGAAACTGTATTAAACTTAACACAAAAATTAGTAGATGTTAATCGATGTTGATCAGATAATAATTTAATTAGAAGATATGAATTTTCTTGGTCTACTGTTGCATCTATATAATTATTTTGTTTCATTTTAGTAACTTCTTTCAACCTTCTTGTTTGAGTAGCTCATGTTCACTGACGTTGTGAGAAGGCAAGGACTTAATTAGGTGTTTGATTTTGTTAAAATACTTGTTTGACCCATCTCTACAGTTGGTTTGTTCGATTGTTTTATCATTTCCAACAGTTTTATATGAGTAACTGATGTTTATTGATGTTCAACTGGTAAAGATTTAATTACACGGTTTTGGATTTTGTTAGTATACTGGTCTAACCAATCAGGATCACTAATTTATTCCCTTTTTAATCTTCTTCCAACCGTGTTGTATGATTATCTGATGTTAATTGATTTTGCATATGTAAAAGTTCATTTAGGAGATTTAGGATTTTGTTGGGATGCTAGTCCGTCAACATAATTAGTTTGTTTGATTCTTGTACCTTCCTCCAATAATGATGCCCTATTAACTGTGGTTATTTGAAGCTGACTAGGTAAGAATTTATTTACAAGATTTTGGATTTTGTTAGTATACTGGCCCAACCCATCTATATCATTAGTTTGTTCTATTTCTTTATATTCTCCCAACCGTCTTGTATGGATATCTGATTTTAATTGATTTAGGCCAAGTAAGAATTAATTTAGAAGATGTTGGATTTTGTTGATATAGTGGTCCATTTATATAATTAGTTTGTCTTATTCTTGTATCTCCATCCAACATTTTTGTTTAAGTAGCTCATGTTCACTGACATTGTGACATGGTAAGGATTTAATTAGAAGATGTTTGATTTTGTTAAAATACTTGTTTGACCCATCTCTACAGTTGTTTTGTTCGATTGTTTTATCTTTTCCAACGGAGATGTATGATTAGCTGATGTTTATTCATGTTCAACTAATAAACATTTAATTATAAGATTTTGGATTTTGTTAGCATACTGGTCCAACCAATTATTATCACCAGTTTGTTCTCTTTTTTATCTTCTCCCAACCCTGTTGTATGATTATCTGATCTAAATTAGTTTTGCCCACGTAACAGTTAATTTAGAAGCTGTTGGATTTTGTTAGTATGCTAGTCCATCAATATAATTAGTTTGTTTCATTCTTGTACCTTCTTACAGTCATGTTGCCTTAATAACTGTGGTTAATTGAAGCTGACCAGGTAAGAATTTATTTACAATATTTTGGATATTGTTAGTATACTGGCCCCACCCATCTGTATCATTAGTTTGTTCTCTTTTTTTATCTTCTCTCAACCGCCTTGTATAATTATCTAATGTTAATGATGTAGGTTAAGCAAGAATTAATTTAGAAGATGTTAGATTTTGTTGATATACTGGTCCATTTATATAATTAGTTTGGCTTATTCTTATATTTTCTTTCAACTGTGCTGTATAAGTAGCTACTATTCATTGATTTTAAAATCTTCAGAATTCAATTGGAAGATGTTGGATCTTGTTAGTATACTGGTCCAACCACTCTTAATAGTTAGTTTTTCACATTGTTATATCTCTTCCAACCGGGTTCGATGATTATCTCATGTCACTTGATGTAAACCAGATCAGAATTTAATTAGAAGATGTTTGATTTTGTTCGCATAGTGGTCCAACCCATCAGTTTGGTTAGTTTTGTTCAGTTTTCTTATATTCTTCAAACATTCAGGAATGATTAGCTAATCTTAATTGAGGTTGACCAGTTAAGTATTAAATTAAAAGATATGGAATTTTGTTTGTATAATGGGCCAATCTATATGTGTAGTTATTTTGTTACATTTTTGTATAGTATTTTTCCAACTGCGTTGTAAGATTACCTAATGTTAAGTGATGTAGAGCAGGAAATAATTTAATTCGTAAATGGTCAATTGGGTTTGTCCAGTGGTCCAGCGCATCTTGCATTGATGTATCTTCTTCTTTGTCGTATGCGTAGTTGATGTTCATTGATGTTAACTTGGTAAGAGTTTAAGTAGAAGATGTGGAATTTTTTTGGAATGCTGGTCTAGCCAATATTTGTAGTAAGTTTTAAAAAAAATTTTTATCTTCTCTCAACTGCTTTGTATGATTATCTGATTTTAATTAATGTAGGCCAAGTCAGAAATAATTTTAAAAAGTGTTCGAATTCGTTGATATACTGGTCCATCTTCATAATTTAATCGTTAAATTCTTTTATCTTTTTTAAACTGTGTCCTATGGGAAGCTGATGTCATTGACGTTAACCTGGACATAATTTAATCACAAAGATTTTGGATTTTGCTGGTATACTTGTCAACTCCATTTATATAGTTTCTTTATTTCATTGTTGTACCTTCTTTAAATCGTATTTTAAAATAAGCTGATGTTAATTAATGTGTGACAAGTAATAGTTTAATTGACAGATGTTCTTTTTTGTTCATTTAATGGTCCATTTTTATAATTATTTTGTTTTATTCTTATATATTCTTTCAACTGTGCTGCATAATTGGCTACTATTTATTGATTTTCAACTGGAAAGAATTCAATTAGAAGATGTTGGATCTTTTTAGTATACTGGTCTGACCCCTCTAAATAGTTGGTTTTTCACATTGCTATATCCTCTTCTAAGCGGGTTCTATAATTATCTTACATCACTTGATGCAAACCAGATAAGAATGTAATCAGAAGATGTTCGAGTTTGTTTGTATTCTGGTCCAACCAATCAGTTTGGTTAGTTTTGTTCCATTTTCTGATATTCTTCTAACAGTCATGAATGATTAGCTAATCTTAATAGATGTAGACCAGTTAATTATTACATTTTAAGATATGTAATTTTGTTTGCATAATGGTCGAATCAATCTGCGTAGTTTTTTTTTTTACATTTTTGTATAGTATTTTTCCAACTGCTTTGTAAGATTAGCTAATGTTAAGTGATGTAGAGCAGGAAATAATTTAATTCGTAAATTTTTGATTTGTTCTGTCCAGTAATCCAGCACATCTGTATAGTTAGGTTTTTCTATTAATGTATCTTCTGCTGTGTTGTATGCGTGGCTGATGTTCATTGATGTTAACTTGGTAAAAGTTTAAGTCTTAGATGTGGGATTTTGTTGAAATGCTGGTCTAACCAATATTTATAGTAAGTTTTTTTTTATTTTTTCATCTTCTCCCAACTGCGTTGTATGATTAGCTGATCTTAATTTAGGTGGGCCAAATCAAAATTATTTAAAAAGATGTTCGGATTCGTTTATATACTGACCCATTTTTATAATTTGATCGTTTACTTCTTCTACCTTCTTCAAACCGTGTCTTATGGGAAGCTGATGTCATTGATGTCAACCTAGTCATAATTTCATTAAAATGATTTTGGATTTTGCTGGTATACTTGTCAACTCCATTTATATAGTTTCTTTATACCATTGTTGTACCTTCTTCAAACCGTATTTTACAATGAGCTGATGTTTATTAATGTTATGCAAGTAATAGTTTAATTGGAATATGTTCGTTTTTGTTAATATACTGGTCCATTTATATAATTAGTTTATCTTATTCTTATTTTTTCTTCCAACTGTGCTGTATAAGTAGCTACTACTCATTGATTTTTAGCTGATGAGAATTCAATCAGAAGATGTTAAATTTGTTCCTACACTTGTCCAACCCATCAGTTTGGTTAGTTTTATGCAAGTTTGTTACATTCTTCAAACATTCATGATTAGCTAGTCAATGATTAGCTAAACTTAATTGATGTAGACCAGTTATGTATTAAATTTTAAGGTATGGCATTTTGTATTTTTCCAACTGCTTTGTAAAATTAGCTATTGTGAAGTGATGTAGAGCAGGTAATAATTAATTTCGTAAATGTTGGATTGGGTTTGTCCAGTGGTCCAGCACGTAAGTATAGTTGTCTTATTCCATTAATGTATCTTCTTCTTTGTTGTATGCGTAGCTGATGTTCATTGATGTTAACTTGGTAAGTGTTTAAGTAGAAGATGTGAAATTTTGTTGGAATGCTGGTCTAACCAATATTTATAGTACGCTTTTTTCATTTTTTATCTTTTTCTTCTAACTGCGTGGTATGGCTAGCTCATTTTAATTATGGTAGGCCTAGTCAGAATTTATTTAAAAAGATGTTTGGATTCGTTGATATACTGGTCCATCTTTATAATTTATTTGTTTAATTCTTGTATCTTCTTCTAACCGTGTCCTACGGGAAGCAGATGACATTGATGTTAACCTGATTATAATTTAATTAAAAAGATTTTAGATTTTGCTTGTATACTTGTCCATCCCATCTATATATTTGCTTTATTCCATTGTTGTACCAAGTAATAGTTTAATTAGAAGATGTTCGTTTTTGCTCGTATACTGGTCCAAGCTATCAGTTTGGTTAGTTTTTTTTTAATTTTTTATATATTTTTCAAACAGTCATGTATAAATAGCTAATCTTAATTAATGTTTACCAGATAAGTAATAAATTTGAAGATATGAGATTTGTTTGTATAATGTTTCAATCTCTCTGTATAGTAGTTTTGTTACATTTTTGTATAGTATTAATAATAAATGTTAACTTTGTTTGTCTACTGGTCTATATCAATATTGTTAAAATATTTATAATTTTTAAGATTGTAAAAAAATGTCTCTATCTCCGCTTGGATCTGAACCCAGGAGCTTCAGATTTCCGGTCTGATGCTCTTGCCAATTTTTGTATAGTATTTATCCAACTGCGTTTCAAGAATAGCTAATATTAAGTGCTTAGAGTAGGTAATAATTTAAATCGTAAATGTTGGATTCGGTTTGTTCAGTGGTCCAGCACATCTGTATAGGTTGGTTCTTCCATCAATGTATCTTCTTCTGTGTTGAATGCTCAGCTGATGTTAATTGATGTTGTGTGCAAATGTTTAAGTAGAAGATGCGGGATTTTGTTGAAATGCTGATCTAACCTATATTTAAAGTAAGTTTTTTTATTTTTTATTTTCTTCTAACTGCGTTGTATGATTAGCTGATTTTAATTAAGGTGGGCTAAGCCAGAATTTATTTAAAAAGATGTTTGGATTCGTCGATATACTGGTCTATCTTTATAATTTGATCGTTTAATTCTTGTCTCTTCTTTAAACCGTGTCCTATCGAAAGCTGATGTCATTGATGTTAACCTGGTCATAATTTAATTAAAAAGATTTTGGATTTTAATGGTATACTTGTCCATCCTATCTATATAGCTGCTTTATTCCATTGTTGTACCAATTATTAATTTAATTGGAAGATGTTCTTTTTTGCTTCTATACTGCTTTTGTTCTTCTTTCAATCGTGCTGTATGGTTAGATAATGTTAGTTGTTGCAAACCAGGTAAGAATTTAATCAGTAGATATTGGTTTTTGTTGGCATTCTCGTCTGACCAATCCGTACACTTTGTTTTTTTCTATTTTCTTTTCTTCTTCCAATCGTGATGTATGATTAGCTGATGTTATTTCATGTAAGCTAAGTAAGAATTTAATTAGAAGATGTTAGATTTTGTTTATATCCTGCTTTAACCCATCTGTATAGTTTGTTTATTCCATTTTACTATTTTTTCACGTAGACCTTAACAAATAAATCTATAAAACAAAAATAGTCAGTATTGACTATTTTAATAAATTTTAATTATAATAAAATTAATTAATTTAAATTTTTTTCTGTTGAACGAATCAACAGAAGAAAAATAATTATAACGTACTTTCTGTTCGGATTAAAATTATGTATTAACAAATTATTTTATCCAAAATCGCGAAAAAATCCTATTTGGTACAGTCTTAAAACATAATGCGACTAATCACCTTGCCATTTAATTCTGAATTTTAGGCAGATCTAAAACATAAGACCTAATCACATAGTAATTTATTTCTGAATTTTATGCAGTTATACCACATACGACGATAAATTTAATTACCATTTATGTATCAACTTTATGCGGTCCTAAAAAAATTGACGATAAACAAAATTTCTACGTATTTCTGAATTTTATACAGTTCTAAAACATAAGCCGATAAATCACTAAAGTTGGGTAGTAACTTGTTACAAGGAACTAACTTGCTGCAGTTAGTTTGTACCATTTTTGTATCTTCTTCTAATAGTGTTGTATGATTAAGTGATGTTAATGGAAGTCAAAATTATGGGCATACTGATCCAACCCTCATGTATAGCTTATTTGATTAATTATGTTATCTATTTGCAACCGCATCGAATGATAACTGTGGTTAATTGTTGTTCAAAAGGGAAAAATTCAATTAGAAGATGTTTATTTTGATGTTGTACTGGTTCATCTGTATATTTTATTTTTTTAAATTGCTGTATCTTCTTTCAATCGTGTTGTATGATTATTTTAGGTTAATTGATGCTGATCAGGTCAAAATTTATTTCGAAGATGTTGGATCTTGTTGATATCCTTGTCATGCTCTATGGTGGATCTGTTCGATTGTTTTATCTCATTCCGATCATGTGACATAAGTAGCTGATGACTATTGATGTTGACCTGGTAATAATTTAACTAGAGGATGTTGGACTTTGTTGGCATAATATTCCAACGCATGTGGATAAATGCTTTGTTTCATTGTAGCATCTTCTATAAACCACCTTGTCCGGCTGTCTGATGGTCATTGACGTAAATTATTTAAGAATTTAATTCAATGGTTTTGGATTTTGTGCATACTGATTCAAGATATCTATACAGATGGTTTTTTCTATCATTGTATCCTCTTCCAACTGTAGAGTATGAGTAGCTGACGGTAGTCGATGTAGAATAAGTAAGAATTTAATGAGCAGATTTTGAATTTTCTTGGTCTACCTGTTCAACCTATTTCTGTAGTTTAGCTTTTTCAATTGTTATATTTTCTTCAAACCGTTTTGTGTGATTAGCTTATATTAATTGACTTCAGATTTGGTGGGTATACTGGTCCAGCCTATCTGTATGGTTTCTTTGTTTCATTGTTTCAGCTTTTTAAAACCGTTCTGTATGATGAGGTGATGCTAATTGATGTAAATTAGATAATAATTTAATTTAAAGTTGTCGGATTTTGGTACCTGCTGGTCCAGCACATATGTACAGTTATTTTTTCCAATGTTATACCTTTGTTAAACTATTTTGTATGATGAACTGATGTTGATAAATGTTCTCTTTAACAGTATTGTATAAATTATCTGACGCTAGTTGATGCAGAGGAGGTAAGAAGATTTTTTTAGCTTCTAGCCCAACCCACCTGTATAGGTAGTTTGTTCTATCTTCGGTCTTCTCTCAACCGTATTGTAGATTAGATAATGTTAATTGATGTGAAGAGCTAAGAATTTAATTAGAAAATGTTGGATTTTATTGGTATCCTGCTCTAACTCATCTGTATAGTTTGTTTGTTCCATTGTAGTCTTTTTTCCAGCTGCGTTGTATGATTAGCTGACAGTTATTGATATGTGTCAAGAAAAAATGTAATTAGCATTGAATTTTGTTGGTCTACCTGTTGAATCTATTCGAATCTAATAGCTTCTAATTAAGATCTTACCAGGTCCACATCAATTAACATCAGCTCATCATACAACACGTTTAGAACAAGATACAATAATAGAACAAACCAACCATACAGATGGGTTTACACCAGTATACCAAAAGAATTTAATATCTTGTAATTTATTAAACAATTGATATACAAACTTGATATTCAGTTCTATTACAGATTATTTGTTTTAGTTATAAATTTTACAAACTGGTTAGGGATTCAACTGTTTTCTTGAAAATTTAATTATGCTTTTGAAAATTCACCTATTTTTGAAAAAAGTCACCTTTTTAATTCATAAAACCAAACCTTATAAACAAAATTCGTCTCTTATTTTTAAATACAACAAGTTAGATATTTAATAAATTTTTAAGATAAATAAATAAAACTTTTTTATTTAAAAAAATTACTTAATTTAAAAAATTTACCCATTTAATTAATACTGCATTTGTTTGTGAATGAAGTTTCCAGTATTTTGAAATAAGACGACTTGATTGAAACTTTATTTGTTTTTAAGTAGAAAATTCAAATCTTCCGTTGTAAATTAAGCTATTTCAATGTAGATTTTAGTGATGATGTTGAAGTTTCAAGCACATATGTAAAAATTCAACTGTTCTCCAAAATTTTTATTTTTTTAATAATCGTTCGTCTAGTTTGACAGAAAGTTTATCTTTTAAATTAAAAATTGCTCTTTCTTTGTCAAACATTCAACTCTCATCTGAAAGATTAAAATGTTCCGTTAAAAACAGCAGTGCTATTAATTGAAGTTTAATTTTGTTTTGAAAATTCGACTGTTTGGTTCGGAATTCATCTTCTTAGATTAAAACTTTAATCATTTGTTTTAAATCTGAATTATTTTTCCAAAAAATGAATTATTTTGTTGACAATTTAACCACAGACGAATCCTCGACGGAGGATGCGTAGTGATCACTCAGGCGTGTAAAGAAATCAACTCGTTTGTGTTTTTAATTCTGTTTATATTAAAAACGTTACAAGATTAAAATGCTTGTCTTTGTCTAATAATAATTAGGTAAAATAAAAAATTAATAAGGGAATTTTTAATAATGAAGATTTGCGGCCACCCTGTGTTTTTTCTTTTTTTGTTCAGATAGAACAGGCTTGAGTTAATGTAAATTATCAACAAAATTACTCAGCTAATAATTAATTTCCGGTAACTAATTTTAAAGCTTATGTGTAATGTTAGGATTTTTTAATGAGCTATTAAAAGAAATCATGGATGATTTGGTCGAAAATTAATTTGTTTTAATTCAGCATTATTTTTTTACATACTCGTCTTTAATGGTAGAATATTAAGTTTCTTGGTTTAAAAGTCATCTTTTTCTTCAAATTTCAACTCTTTGGTTGAATGTTGAACTGCTTTACTTAAAAATCTTATTTTTTGTAGAAAATTAATTTTCTTGTTTAGAAAGTCTTCTTTTGGCTTCAAAATTCAACTATTTGGTTGAATGTTCCTTTTCGTAAAAATGCAACTGTTTGGTATAAAATTCGACTTTTTTGTTTTAGCGTTAAACCATTTTGTTAAAAGTTCGTATTTTTTGTTAGGTTCAATTATTTGATAGAAAATCAATTCAGTAGTAAAATGTGTATTTAGGTAGAAAATTTCGCCATATGGAACTCGTTAAAAATTTGGGTTTTCTGGTAAAAAATTATTTTTCTTCGTAAAAAATTCACCTTTTTGGATTGAAATCAAAATATTTAATTTAGAATTTAATCTTTGTTTAAAAAAGTTAATTTTGTGAAAAATGTTTTTTTGTTTTGTTGAAAACTAGCTAATTAACCTAAAATATTAAAGGCTATAAATTCTGCTGTTTTGAATTAAAATTAACTTTCTTGTCAAAAATTCATCTATTCTGTTTAAAATATAACTATGTTCTGAAACATTCAACTTTTTAGCTTGAAAACCTGACTCTTGTCTCGATGATTTTTTTTTTAAGAAGAATAAACATTCTTTATTCAAAATCCAACAATTAAGTTAGAGATATGACGATTTTGTTAAAATTCGTCTTATTCGTTGAATTGAACTAACTTTATATTTGTTTTTTTTTTCAATAATTTTTTTAACATAAAAAATTCAGCTACATCAATTAATTAAAACTTAATTCTTTTTTTTATAATCGCGCTTCGGTAGAAAAGTAATTTTATATTTGAAAATAAACCTTTGCAGTTTAATAGCTGAGCTGCTTCGTTGAAAGTTTAACTACTTTCTTGAAGGTTCAATAATTTTTTATGAATTCACCGGGTTTATTAAAAACTCATCCTTTTCGATCGAAAATCCTTTCTTTATGCTAAAAACTATTTTTTCTTATTCAAAAATAAACTTTTTTGTTGAATATTTAATTGTCTTCTGACGAATGTATCTTGTAGGCTTGGAAATTAAACCATTTGTTTGAGAAAACAACAATTATTTTTTAAAAATCGTATTTTTCGTAGTAGAAATTTTTTTCGTTTTTTAAGTAATTTTCCCACCTGAAAATTTGACTTTTTTAATAGGTAGAAAGTTTTTTTTATGCTGCTTTAGATATAGAATTAGTTTTCCTAATTGTTAATTCATTTTCAAAGTTTGATAATTCAGCTCAACTAATGTGTCGTAAATCAAATTGTTTTGTTAAAAATTTACCATTTTCTTAAAAAACTCACCCTATTCAATTGAAATTTTATCTTTTCTGGCTAAAAGTAATTTTCTTGGTTGAAAATGAACTTTTTAGTTAATGATTCAACTGGCTTCTGAACAAATTCTGACTTAAAAATTTATTTATTTTGTTAATAATTACATCATTTCTGTTTAATTCTTTTTTTTGTAATACAAATTTATCCGAAATCTGACAAGGGTTAAAATTTCGTTGCATTTAGACCTATTTGATCTAAGAACCGTGAAACTGGATCCCAGTAACCAGAACAGGAATTAATTCCAAGCCAAAGTCCAATCATCATTATCAAAACCGAACCATATCAGAGGCGTATAGATCCTGATGAGAACGGTTTTGGTGAACCACGGTTGGTACATCTTCTACATAATTGTAGAGATAATGGTTGTTCCTCAAAACAGACTCTAACGCAACTACACGTATAGCTACTACGTGGGATAGCATTCACTATCGAACAAATACATCTTAGCTAATAGGTCCTCTCCAATATCGACAATCCAATCGCAAACATGATTTCCGCATTGATTGTAATACTATTCTCATGTTCGAATAATCAGTGCTCTCGATTCACCGGATAACGACTTGTTTCTGTAATAATACAGTTTTAGGACACTAGACGATCAATCACATTTTCTGCATGACTTTTTTATGAACTGAATAAAGTTCTAAAACATGAGTTGATCATTCACATTGTCATTTTTTATGAATTTTATACAGTTTTGAAACATCGGGCGATCTTTCATATTTTAATTTTATTCTGAATTCCATTCAGTTCTATAACATAGGACGATCACTCGCATGTTCATTTCTTTATGAATTTCATGTATTTCTACAACGTAGGACGATCGCTCACATTATAATTTGTTTCTGAATTTCGTACAGTTTTAGGATACTAGACGATCAATCACATTTTCTGAATAGCTTTTTTATGAACTGAATACAGTTCTAAAACATGAGGCGATCATTCACATTGCCATTTTTAAGGAATTTAATAGATTTCTAAAACATGAGGTGATCATTGGCATTGTCATTTGTTTATGAATTTTATACAGTTCTGAAACATCGGACGATCATTCATATTTTAATTTTATTCTGATTTCCATTCAGTTCTATAACATAGGATGATCACTCGCATTGTTATTTGTTAATGAATGTCAAGCAGTTCTAAAACTTCAGACGATCAATCACATTTTTAATTGTTTATCAATTTTATACAATCTAAAATATGATACGATCAATCCCCTTGTCATTTGATTCGGAATTTTAGGGAGATCTAAAGAATCAGACGATCACTCACATGCTTATTTCTTTTTGAATTTCATGTAGTTCTAAAACGTAGGACAATCACTCACATGATCATTTGTTTCTAAATTTCATAGAGTTTTTAGAAAACTAGACGATCAATCAGATTTTCTAAATAACTTGTTTATGATCTGAATAAAGTTCTAAAACATGAAGCGATCATTCACATTGTCATTTTTTAATAATTTAATAGATTTCCTCAACATGAGGTGATCATTGTCATTGTCATTTGTTTATGAATTTTATACAGTTTTGAGGCATCGGGCGATCATTCAAATTTTCATGTCATTCTGAATTTCATTCAGTTCTATAACAGGACGATCACTCGCATTGTCATTTGTTTATGAACGTCCAGCAGTTTTAAAACTTGAGAAGATTAATCACATTGTTACTTGTTTATAAATTTTATACAGCTCTAAAATATAAGTCGATCAATCACCTTTTCATTTGAATTTTAAATTTTAGGCAGATCTAAAGCATCAGACGATCACTCACATGCTTATTTCTTTTTGAATCTCATGTAGTTCTACAACGTAGGACGATGGCTCATATTATAATTTGTTTCTGAATTTCATACAGTTTTAGAATACTAGACGCTCAATCGCATTTTCTGCATGACTTGTTTATGAACTGAATAAAGTTCTAAAACATGAGTTGATCATTCGCATTGTCATTTTTTTATGAATTCAATAGAATTCTAAAACATGAGGTGATCTTTGGCATTGCCATTTGTTTATTAATTTTATACAATATATAATTTTGTTCAAAATTCAATGTTTGTTAAAAAAATCGTCTTTTCAAGACGGAAATTCAACTACTTTCATAGAAAATTCTACTATTCTGCTAAAATTGTATTTTCTTGCATTTTTTATATTTTCGGCTTTAAGAATCAATTTTTTTCTAGAAAATCCATATTTTAAGTTCGAAAATTCATGGTAGAAAATGTATCTTTTTTAGTTGGAAATTCAAGTATTGGGTGAAAAATTAATGTTTTTTTAGTTGAAAATTTCATAATAATTTTAAAAAATCATGTATTTTGTCAATAAATTATTATAACACATTAAATAATTGTAATTTTGTTAGGGTCTTAAGCTTACTTCCAAGCTAAGTGTCCATACTGATTTTCAAAGTTATTTTGATATTTTTAGAATTTTTTCATAAATTCTGCCCTATGGTCAAACATTCTGCTAAAAGCCTTAACATTTTAAAAATGCGTAAGTACTTATAAACATTAATGAAAGGGGTTATTTACCTCACTGAAATAAAGTTTAATAATCATTATAGTAATGTGTTTTTGTTGTTTAATTTTTTAAGATAATATGGTTTCAGTCAAAATTTAACGTTTAAATTTTGGGTTTAACATTTATTTTTTTGTTTGGAAAATTCATCTTTTCATTTGAAAATTAAAATATTTGATTAAAAATTCATGTCACGTGATTGGAAATTATTACGTTCTTTTTGAAAATTCATATCTTCAAACTTCTTTGTTTGGTTGATGATTCAAGTATTTTGTTAAAAACTCGTGTTTTTTCGCTGAATTCGAATAGCTAAAAATATCTTTTTTTAAATAATCTGTACATGCTCATCAGAGAATGAATTATTTTTACTATTTAAAAAAACAAACAATTCCTTCTTATGACTTTATTTAATACAAAAATTACCATAATTATAGCATTTACAAATTGAAAAAAAAATAATTTAAAGGTAAATAACGCTATGTATGAAAAAAGTTGGAAGAAGAATAATTGTTGTTTTTCCAATACCCTACAAGATTATCCTAACAACTTTTAGAATTTTTTTGAAAAATCGAAAATAAAATTTTGACACTATAAAATATAATGAAAAATCAAATATTCCATTTTGCGATCAAGATATGCAAAATACGACAAAGGATGATTGAAAAAAATTATGCAATCGAAAAAGATCTAAAAATTTGTTATTGTTTAGTTGTCGATCGATAGTAGTTAAAAATAATATTAATTTTTTTTTTAACGACGCAAGGCATGCAAAGAAAATTAATTGACAAAAGTTGTTCACCTAAGAAGAATATACAAATTCTTTATTTATAATTTTTAGAAACGATGTGTGAATTTTATTTCAGTCGTAAAATATGAGATTAAAAAAATATAAATTTGTCGAGAAACAACACAAGTTGCAATAAAATGTTTATAACCAATTTTTTTTTGATGCGCTATTTTTTTAAAACTATAAAAACAAGAAAATAGTAATACTTTTTTTTCAACACTAATCATATTATGATTTGGTAATAATGTAAATTAAATACTAAATATTTAATAAATAAAATAATTTGTTAGATACGAATTTCTATGAGCTTTTGCAACATTCTTTCAAGAAATTTTTAATACATTTTATTGAAATTTTTAAATCATAGTTAAATATAAAGTTCACAGAACCCTTTTACAGTTATTTCAGTTTTGTTTTACAGTTAATCGTGGAAATTATCCTTTATAAAATTTGATCAAGGTGTTCTCTTATCAGCGACAATAGAAATAATTCAGGAAAGATTAATGAACTTTTTTTTTGTACTTAGGGTTGCTTTGAGTAAATCTAGATGTTTTAATTTTTAACGTGAAGGAAAATTACTTCTTTTTAATTTAAAATTTAACTATTTTTTAAAACCTTCTAGACAAGGATCCTTTCAGTTACAAATAAAAAAAAACCATTTTGTTTCGCCTTTAATCTTGCCCGCCGTTAAATGTAATTTAATTCCTTTGATAGATAATCTATCAAATTAAATCTTACTTTAAATTCTCCTAATCTATCCAGAATTTAAAGCTCGACGATTTTGCATGTACGATTGGCAACGCCCCTTCCTGTGATTCCTCTATTGAATTTATTTCCTCCCTCTGCTTATACTCGCAAAATCATCCCCTGAAATCCTGGGAAAGGAAGTCTCTCACCCCCTTCTCCGCCCCTTCAGACGGATAACTTGAGAAAGTTTATTCGCACAGTCGAATTCTCCTGCTACGTAGGAACGTCACATACACACACAAATGTAATTCTAGGATGTAATGTCGATACAGCCTTTGATGGGGTTTGACGGATATAATGTCGAAGAGGAAGTGCAAAGGGTTGGGAAAGGAGGGACAGGAGTTGACTCGTTGCTTTGGCTCATAAAATGAAAATCTCTACGCTTCCGGTTACATTGCCGCATGCAACGTTCCCGAGAGCCTCGTCAAAAGTTTTTCCTGTATAGCAGACCGCAACCGCGAAGCATTATTGCGTCGTAATATTCGGAAAGGAGATAGAGATAAAGAAGAGAAGGTGGGAGAGAAAAAATGTAGAAAGAATAGATTATGGGATTTACACCTTTATGAGCCATCGAAAAATGTCGATTTATTTCGTCGAATATAGGCTTTTTTATTTCTAATAAAAATGTTTGATGGTGCAAGCTAGGTTTAGCAGGAGGCATTTCACATTCAGCAAGTAGACCCTTAAATTGTCAACGCTTCTTGCCACAATAGGAGAGTTTCATTGCATATATTCTCTCCAGAGAATTAATATCTGACCATTAACTGGGTGACCTCGTTTCAAATTACCCTTAATTAAAAAGGTTTATTGAAATATTAATTAGGAGTAGTAACAGTCGTGCTTTAGTCAGACACCGATGCACTACGGACTAGGGTGGTCCTTATTTATTTTTGGTGAATTTTTTTCTTTCGAATGAAATCGGTTAATATGAAGAAGTTTAGAATATGCTATAATATCTAAAATTACTACCAAAATCTCATCCAATTCTCACTAAAGGCAGATTTATTGTTTAGAAAGCACGTGATAATAATTTTTTTTTGGGGCTAACTTTCTAAATTTTAATTAATACAGTACATTATTGTGCAGAAACATCTTCCGTAATGTATAAAAGTCACTATTTCGACTTGGCCATTCTGCTATTTTGGTGAAAATTTGTAATTTTTGGTTTGAATCATCTGTAAATTCTAATAACCTGAAAATAAGAAACCTTTTTTGGTTGAGAAATTCATCTCTTTTGGTAAAATAATTTTGAAGGTGGTTTAGCTATTTTCTTTTTAATTAGTCTTTTAATTAGTCTTTTAATTTTAGTTTGAAAATTCATCTTTTATTTAAAATTTAACTATTTGAAAAAAAATTTTCAATGTGGAAAATTCAAATAATTTTCTAGAATGTACGACTGTTTGATTAAAAATTTATTCTCTTTCTGGCAGTTAAACTATTTTGTTGGAAATTAGTCTTTTGGTTCGAAAGCGGTAAAAAATACAATTATTTTGTTGAAATTTAACTTTTTTTGTTTGAAATTAATGTTTTGGGTATAATTATTCAACCATTTAATAAAAAATGAATTTATTTTGTTAAAAATTTAATGTTTTTGGTAGAGTTTAAATTTGGCCCAAAATTAACTTTTTTGGCGGAAATACAATTCTTCACTAAAGTTAAAATAGTGCCTCATTACTATTTTCAAAAGTTGGACTGTTTTTACAAATTTAAACAAAATATGAAATACATTTTCGGAAAGGATTTAGAGATTCTCAAAATCACTTTCTTGAAAAGTTCAGAAAGTTGCTGCATACTGCGAAGGTTGTCTCTTGATGAAACTTGAAAACTTCTCACCTATTAGTCAGAAACTTTGATTTTTTCGTTATTTTCTATGCCAGCTTTTCAAACTTAATAAATTTATTTTTGGGAATATCTAAATACTACAGAAAATAGGTTTTTTATATTTTATGTAAATTTGTAAAAATGATGTCACTTTTTGAAAATAGTAATAAGGCGCTATTTTTAATTTAAAGAAAATTTCAATATCTACTTCAAACCATAATCATTGTGACAATAAAATTGACTTTTCTTCCAAATTTAAAGATTTTTGGGCGAAAATGATATAAAATACGAGTTTTTTAGTATTTCATAAGGCGCTATTTTTAAGTATTTTGAATATTTAATTTTCATTGCTAATCACGTGCTTTTTAATAAATAAATCTGCCTATTGTAAGAATTTCAGGATATTTTGTTGTTAATCGTGGAAATTGCAATTAAGGTGCAAATTTAGGGATCCGCAATTTAAAAATTTTTTTGAATAAATTTTTTTTTGCCTGTATATATATATATTTTTTTTTAACATGGTCTGTAGATCATAATTGTATAAAGCCAAATGATTCCGATAAAATATAAAAAATTAGCTGCACTTAAAATGTTACGGTACTTTTTCCCATTCATCATTACAAGAGAATCTAAGATTGCTTTGGGCCACATATTATATTAATCGATTTCACTCAAATTTTGTATGGATCATTTTTTAGGCCATTCAAAAACAATAGGGGGAGGACGGGAGGGGTGAAAACAAGAAGAATGCAAAATCTAAAAATAAGAACCACCCTACTACGGATGGTTTAGTATTCTTCCACTAACCAGGTGGCCTAGTAAAAATAGACCTTGACTTACAAAGGTAATAGTGCTCTTCGCAGAAGCGCAGAAGATATCTTTATGATTGCGCTTTTCAGTTTAGCAATTCAAATTTGAAAAATCTTTACCGGTTCAGAAAATATTAATTTTTTTGAGCGAGCATGTCTAATTCTAAGTGGATTTGGTCTAAGCAAAAATAAAATCTGATAGTAGTAATGGTCGCGCATCAGTCAGACACAGATACAACACTGAGGGATAGTATCGGGCCACTAACTAGGTGACCTATTGAAGTTTATCTGTGACTTTAAAAGGTGATAGAGCTCTTAGCAGAAACTAGGAAAATAAATTGGTTAATTTGATATTTTGCAAAAGACATCTTTGAGATTATGCTTTTTACTTTAACCATTCATAATTAAAAAATCTTTACCGGTTCAGAAAATATTAATTTTCTTGAACGAGCATGTCTAATTCTAAGTGGATTCGGTCTAAGCAATAATAAAATCTGATCGTTTGAATGGTCGCACATCAATTAGACACCGATACAACACTGATGGTGCTCTTGACAGAAACTTGGAAAATAAATTGTTTAATTTGATATATTACAAAAGATCTCCTTATGATTTTGCTTTTCATTTGAGCCTTTGTAAATTAAAAAATCTTCACAGGTTCGTAAAAAAATAATTTTTTTGGTCGATCATGACTGACTTGAAGTGGATTCGGTCTTAATGAAAATCAAACTTGACAGTAGTAATGGTCGTACTCTAGTCAGACACAGATAGACTATCGAAGATTAGTATCGAACATCCAACCAAGTGACCTATGAAAAATGATCATTAACTTTAAATCGTGATAAGGCTCTTAACAAAGCAAACAAAATTTTTAATATACTTCTTATTTAAAAAAAGTGATCTTTAGGATTGTACCTTTTATTTGAGCCATTGAATTTGAAAAAATCTTTACGGATGTATGAAATATTTTTTTGGGCATGTCCAAATCGAAATGGGTTTAATTTGGAGAAAAAACTCAAACCTTCACGTAGTAAAAGTCGTGATTTAGTCGGTCAAGAATACACTATGCAGATAGTATCGAATTACTACCCGAGAGACCACTGACGTTTATTTATTTAGGGTTCATACAATTATAAACTTAGACGATTTAGGGATTAGGTAAAATCTTACGCGTTTTTTTATAAATTGAAAAGGTTGTTTAAATTTAACCAAGTAGTTTGCTTTTTAAACAAAAATATGAATTCTCCACAATAAATGTAATAGTTGATTTTTTATGCAATAGGAGATTTTCATTTGTAATCAGAAATGGTTAAATTAAATGAAAAATGGCCAATCTCAAACCAAATAGTTAAATTTTGAACCAAATAGTTCACTGAAAAAGTAGTACAACTTTTAAACGAATAGTTGAAATGGCAATCAGATAGATTAATTTTTTTACATGAATAATTTTCTATTGAAAAAGGGGTATTATTCAAGAAATACATTTCTTTATCAAATAGTTGAATGTTTAAATAAGAGTATTTATTTAGAATGAAAAAGATAAATTTTTAAATTTAAAAGTGTACTTTTGACAAATGAAGACTAATTTTTAATTCAGCAATTCGATTATTATTATAACATTTTAATTTTTGGTTAAAGATATTGAGTTTGAACAGAGTAGTGGCATTTTAACCATAAAAATAGATTATCTACTACGAAATACGAATTTCCAAAAAAGTACAGAAATTTTTACACAAGTAATTTGATACCTAAACCAACAAAATTATATTTGAACCAAAGAAGATTAATTTTTAACAAAATACATAAAATTTGAGACAAATTATTGAATTTTTAGCAAACATATACATTTTCAACCAGAGAGCCTCGGTGGCTCAGTGGTTAGACGCTCGGACTTCACCTCAGAGGTCCGGGGTTTCGATCCCTGAGCCGGTACCTCTGGAAATTTTTCTATGTACCTTTACCGAGGTTCTGGTGGTTCGGAACCCA